>JAKSZT010053821.1:1117906-1253163 GCA_026826555.1 Tolypeutes matacus
CCCTTCAGTCTCAGGATCAGGTTCAGGGGGCCTGGGAGGGAAGGGGTGCCCAGTGTGGATTCCTGGCTCTGCCCAGGATGTATCCAGGAGACCCTGTGCCAGCCTCTAGCTCTGCAAGGATCCCAGGGTTCCTCTGTCAAAAGCTGGGGGCCATGATCCCTGCCCTCTATCTCCACCTTGCTAGGTGTTGGGTAGGGATGGGGGGATTGCAGTGAAGGTGGCAAAACCTCCAAACTGTAATCCCCAGAGCTAGCTCAATAAATTTTTTCTCCCTAGCCTTCTCCTTTCCCTACTGGACCATCCTGGTAGCAGACAGACCACCCCACCCCCAGCCTAGCCCTCCTCCTGGGTAGGCAATTAGAGAGGCTGTCCAGGACAAACCCATCCCCTTTCATCCCTCAGTCACACTGTCTACCCCCTCCCACCCTCATCACGTGTCCCTTGACATGTGGAAAGCCCAAATGCCTTCTCCCCACTGCCCACAAATCTGAAGCCCTCTGGGGCCCAAGCCGCAGAGCTCAGGCAGGGGGCGGGGAAACAGCTCCAGATATACAGGGAAAAAAGGGAAGCCCAGGCCAGTGAAAGGCTTGGGGCCCCTTCAAGGTATCAGGCGACCCTGGCAGGAAGGGGTGATCGTGGAGTCTACCTGGTGCATTGTCCGGGACTGGTGAGGGCTCCCTCAGGGCTGGCGGACAGCGGGTAAAGGAGAGCTGGCTGCCCAGCTCGGCCCCTACCCAAAGCTGCCACGTCTGCGGGGCTCCCGGGGCACACACCCTCTGCACACACACCCTTACCGCTCTCTCCCACGCTTTCACTTCCGTGAACATCTGGGCTACTCTGGGCCCAGGCCCCCACCTCTGACAGTACCTTGATCTTACTCATTGGACCTGCCAGCTTCAGGAGCCTGGGGGCCTGCCCACCCCTCCTCCACCAGATCCCGGACACCTGGCCCGCCCCCAGACCCACCCTGTGACACAGGGACTCTACATTCCAACCGATTTCCTGAAGTCCTTGTCCTTTGATCTTTTTTTAAAAATGAAATATCTCGGACACACTGGAAAGCATAGATTAAAATATAATAAATCTCTGTGGCCCAACCACCAGCTTTGTCCATCTCTTAACAATTTGCCACATTTGTTTCAAAAAATTTTAAGAACCAAAATATTTACAAATAAAACAGAAGCCCTCCCCACTGTCCGACCTACCCCTCCTTTTTACCCCCAGGGATAACCACCGATTTAATTTGATATTTATCGTTCCCAGGCAAGACATTCTCTTCCCTTTGAGATTTTATCTTCCCTTTTATTTTACAAATATGAATTATGTGTATCTCTTTGCATTTGTCTAAATGTAGCTTTATTTGAGAGAGAGAGAGAGAGAGAGAGAGAGAGAGAGCGCTTTAAAATGTCTAAGTCACAAAAGTGCCCACTGGTCTCTCCTCTCTCTAGAGACAGTTTTTAAAAGATAAATTTTGTCCCAGCCAACTCCAAGGGACCAACCATGCCTCATTCTGACCTTTGCTATACACGAATCTTCCCTCCCCCCATTCTAGCCAGAAGACCAGAGGACCCCCCACCCCTGGGAACTCCCTTCACCCATCAGCTAGAAACAAGGTGGCAGGATATAACTTCCTGGTTCTTTGCCCCTCACCCAAGCTGTTCCAGAGCAGTGGGCCAGACCCCAAGCAGGGAGAGAAGGAGGGAGAGGGAAGAAAGTGCCCAATGCGGGCCAGGCTGAGGAGGCAGGAGCCAGGGACTCCAGCCCAACTGTTCCTCTGCCAAGGCAGGGGACACACTTTGTCTGCCACCAGTGGCTGGCTGGACTTGAAGTCCCCAGGCTGCCCCCTCGCAATGCAATCAAAGGCTATGGTCCTTTGCCCCCCACCTTGGTCCATTCAGACATCAGCCAGAGGGAGTCTGGACTCTGCCCTAAGTCCAGGGCTTCAGTCATCACTGTTGACCTCCCACCTCCTCAAGACATATGCCCCCTTGCTCTCTCACAGGCACCAAGATAGGGGCTTGCAGTCCCTTAGTCCAAAAGCCCAAGTTCTAAGAAGGCTCATGGCTAATTCTTTCCTGTCCTTCTCTCACCAAACCTGGACTTATAGCCTAGAAGGCTTCAGAAAGGATAAGGTGGTGAAACTTCTGGGATCAGACTATTGCCCCAGCCTTCTCTATCATTTTCCCATCTCTATGCCTTTGCACTGTTGTGCGCCTCCCTCCTCCATTCCCACTGTCAAAATCTTAACCATCTTTTATGGCTTAGATGAGGTATCACCTTCTCAAGGAATATATTCTTCAGCCCACTACACTTGAGTAGCTTGTTCTTTTCCTTGAACCCTATAGCAGTGTTTCTTGCCTTGATCCCAATGTTTGTCACACTTAGTCTTATATTATAGGTGTGTGGGGCTCATGTTTCCTCTTTTGAGGCTGTAAATTCCATGGGGCAGGGACCATGACTCATTCTCCTGCATTCCAGAGTCCATCACAGTGGCCAGTGTTATACAGCAGGTGCTGCACATCCTGGAAGCTCACAGAGAGCACCTTTCCCCTGAGGGAGGGGCCACGAGCCAGTGTTCCCTGGCTCACTCCTTCTGTCTCTTCCTGGCTTTTAGCTGTCACAGAGCCTATTAGGGAGGGTTCAAGAAGCTAAAATGATCAGAATCTGCCCTTATTTTACAAAGAAGAAAAGTTCTTTCAAGACTTGAGAGCTGGAACCAAGGATGAAGAGAGCCTGGGGTCCTCTCCACTACCACCCTTCTGGTTGGAAGTCCCTCCCTCAATTATGTACACTGGGGTCACACCCAACTCCCCAGGGAGGATTAAAGTGCCTCAGTTGTACTATGGAAGCAGCCCTTCTTCCCTCACCCTGCCCCCACGGAATGAAGCCAGCGTTAGGGGTCTGTGGAGGCAGCTGAAGGAGGGGGGCTTCTGGGGACATCCTGAGCAGGCCACAGGAGGGTTGCCATGGTAGATGCAGGGGACTATAAGAGCCAGTTGACTTTCTGGGCTCATCTTAAGCTCTGGCCCACTGGGATAAGCCAGGAGCAAGGGCTACTTAACTCAACCACACCCCATTTCTAGCCTTCTTGTAAAAAGTTACAAGCCTGGAAGGGGTGCAAGGTTTCTTTTCGAGGTGATGAAAATGTTCTAAAAATGATTGTGGTGGGAAGCGGCTGTGGCTCAATCAGTAGGGCTCCCGTTTACCATATGGGAGGCCCCGGGTTCGGTTCCCAGGGCCTCCTGGTGAAGGCAAAGCCCGCCCGCACGGCGTGGTTAGCTGACCCAGCGAGCACAAGCAGCAAGGGGGGGATAAATGAATAAATAAATAAAATCTTAAAAAAATAAAAAAAAATTAAAAAAAAATAAAGATGATTGTGGTGATGGTTTCATAACTCTTTGAATATATTAAAAGTCATTGAATTATACAGTATAAATGGGTAAAATGTATAGTATGTGAATTATATCTCAATAAAGCTATTAAAAAAATTCCACGGGAAGAGGATGTGGCTCAAGCAATTGGGCTTCTGCCTACCATATGGAGGTCCTGGATTCGGTTCCTGGTGCCTCCTGGAGAAGGTGAGCTGGCGCGGCAGGCAGGCACAGCGAGCTGATGCAACAAGATAACACAACAAAAGAGACACAAAGAGGAAAGACAATGAGAGACGCAACAAACCAGGGAGCTAAGGTGGCTTGGGTGATTGAGCACCTCTCTTCCACATGGGAGGTCCTGGGTTCTGTTCCTGGTGCCTCCTAAAGAAAAAGACAAGCAGACAGAGAGCACACAACAAATGGACACAGAGCAGACAGTGACCTCAAACAATGGTGGGGGGGATAAATAATTAAAATAAGTCTTTAAAAAAAATTCCACATACCAGTACACACCTATTAGAATGGCTAAATCAACAACAACAAAGTTGTAGACCTCTAGCTATTCACGGTACTATCAGTCATAAAAGGAAAAACTGGAAGCATCTTAAATATTCAAAAACAGAGAAATGATTCAACAGACCACAGAAGAGTAAATAAATGGCCATTAAAAATGATCATTATGACACTCCTTCTCTGTTGGTGGAAATGTAGAATGGTGCAGCCTCTGTGGAAGACAGTTTGTCAGTTCCTCGGGAAGCTAAATATAGAACTGCTGTATGATCCAGCAATCCCTCTACTAAGAATATATCCAGAAGAACTGAAAACAGGGACACGAATAGACATTTGCACACTGATGTTCATAGCGGCACTATTCACAATTGACAAAAGTTGGAAACAACCCAAGTGTCTATCAACTGATGAATGGATAAACAAATGTGGAACGTACATATGATGGAATACTATGCTACAATAAGAAGAAATGAAATTGGGACACATATGACAACATGGATGAACCTTGAGGACATTATACTGAGTGAAATAAGCCAGACACAAAAGGACAAATACTGTATGGTCTCAATCATATGAACTAAACACGAAGAATAAACACATGGAGTTAAAACCTAGAGTATAGGTTACTAGGAGACAGGATGAGGGCTGAGAAGGAGTACTGATGCTTAAGGTATGTAGAATTTTTAATTAGCTTGACTGTAAAAGTGTGGAAATGGGTAGAGTTGATGGTAACACATTATAGTGAGTTTAACTAACATGGCTGATTTATAAATGGTACTGTGGCTGAAAGGGGTAGTCTAGGGATGTAAATGTCAATTGAAAGAAAGAGAATAATCTAGAGACTGAACAACATATTGAACCCAGAGGTGGATGAAGATTGTGGTTAATAATACAAATATAAGAATGATCTTTTATGAACTAGAACAAATGTATAACACTATTACAAGGTGGTAAGAATATGGTGACGCATGGGAAAATAGAATTAATGTAACTTATAGACTATAGTTAACAACAATATTGTAATATTCTTGCATCAGTGTCAAAGAAGGTACTATATCAACATTAAGGGTCAATAATAGGGGGTAAGGGATTTTTTCTTTTGGACTAAGGAAAACATTCAAAAATTTACTGAGGCAAAGACTGCACAATTTTGTGACAAAAATGAGAGCTACTGAGTGTACACTTTGTATGGATTGTACAAGGCATGGGACTGTATAACACAGTGAACCATGTGGTGAAGATGAACTGTGGTTAATAGTACAAATATGAGAGTGTTCTCTCATGAACTATAACAAATGTACAATACTAATCCATGGTGTTATTATAATTGGGAGTGTATGGGAAAAAATATACCAAATGTAAGCTATGAACCATAGTTGGTGGTAATAGTCTGATGATGTTCTTTCATAATCTGTAACAAATGTTCCACAACAATAAAAGGTGTAGGGAAACGGATGTGGCTCAAGAGGTTCGGCGTCCGTCTACCATATGGAGAGACCAGGGTTCGATCCCCGGTACCTCCCAGTAAAAAAAAAAAAAAACAATAAAAGGTGTTGGTAGAAGGGTGATTTATGGGAATTCTGCACATTATGAATGATTGTGTTTTGTAAATTCACAACTTCTCTAATTAAAATGTATATATATATAAAGATCACTATGAAGACAGTGAGCCAGCAGAAAATGCTTACACTTTGAAGATAAGGTAAAGGTTTCCACTTCCTCTTCCCTTCCCTTCCCTTCCCTTCTGGAATAATTCAGTCCTAAAGGTGGGGCAGAACAAGGTAGGCATCTGTGCCAGTGGGGGTGAGGGGAGCCACAGTAGCCGAGAGCTGTGTATCAGAGCCCATTTTGGGGGGAGCACATCCACACGGTGGGGGACCAGCCCAGTGTGGAGAGTCAGAGGCTGACTGGGGTATGGGAGACATCCCTGAAGCAGAGGGGTGGGGGCAGAGATGGGAGCTTGGTTACTACTAGGGGAGTGATGAAATAAGTAAATATATTTAAGATAAATTAAGGATAGTGGGAGCCAGAGTTCTCACTATCAGAGAAGAGCCTTGGAGCAGCTATCCCCTAGGAGCAATGAGCACATGTATACCAGATCTCAGTTTCTAAATACCATTCTCTGCTAAAGGGAATGAGGGCTCCTGGGAAAAATGGATGGTGTATTTCAGAGCTGGGGCAAAGTAAAGATGAAACTGGAACATCTTGTCATGCCAGAAAGTAAGGAAGTGCTCAAAGAATGAAGGAGATATGTCAAAAGGACAGGGAAGGGGTCAGATGTGGCTCAACTGGTTGGGCGTCCGTCTCCCATATGGAGGGACCCGGGTTCGATCCCCGGGACCTCCTGGTAAAAAAAAAAAAAAAAAGGACAGGGAAACCAGCTTGAAAGAGCTCCCAGTGGCCAAACTGGGGACAACTCAAGCATTGAATAGTGTAACACATGAATCTGTACAGATATGAGTAAAAAAAATGAATAACTTGAAAATTTGATGAGAAATGGGATATTTACATAGTTTCAAAGTATCTCTCCACAAAATACTTATTAATTACAGAGGGAGAAAGTATCTTTAAAACTGAGGAAACCTGGCTATTGTAGGCTGAATGGTAGTTCCCAAAATGATAAGGTCACACCCTAAGCCCCAGAACCTGTGAATGTTACCTTGTTTGGAAAAAGAGTCTTTGCAAATGTTAAATTAAGGATCTTGAGATGAAGGAATCACCTTGAATTTTCTGGATCCAATAAGTGTCCTTAGAAAAGTGTCCTTCAGGAAAGAAGACATGGAAGAGAAGGTGATGGGGCAATGGAAGCAGATATTTGTATAATGTGACGACAAGTCAAGGAGAGCCCAGGAATGCCAACAGCCACCAGAAGGTGGAAGAGGCAAATAACAGATTCTCCTCTAAAGCTTTCAGAGGGAATGCAGTCCTGCCAACACCTTGATTTCAGACTTCTGGTTTCTAACTTCTAGAACTGAGAAGGAATACATTGCTGTTGTTTGAAGCCACCAGTTTGTGGTAATTTGTTACAGCAGCCACAGGAGACTAATACACCAGCAGACACCAGCTTAAGGAATTGATCAAAGTGTACATCTCTCAGGGAAGCGGCTGTGGCTCAATCAGTAGGGCTCCCGTTTACCATATGGGAGGCCCCGGGTTCGGTTCCCGGGGCCTCCTGGTGAGGGCAGGCCCGCCTGCACGGCGTGGTTGGCTGACCCGGCGAGCACAGGCAGCAAGGGGGGGATAAATGAATAAATAAATAATAAAATCTTAAAAAAAAAAAAAAAACAAAGTGTACATCTCCAATAAAGGAACAAATCAAAATTGTGCACCATTTGATAGAATGCAATGAGGGGCAGACAGCATTGCTTCTGTGACATTCCTGCCAAAGATGCATAACCCAAATCTAATCACAAAGAAACATTAGACAAACAATCGAGGGGCTTTCTACAAAGTAACTGGACTGTAACCTTCAAAAGTGTCAAGGTCATGAAAGTCAAATAAAGTCTGAGGAACTATTCCAGATTAAGAGAGACTAAAGGGACTTGATAACCAATGAGTAATTCTGGACTGGATCCTTTAGCTAAAAAGGACATTATTGGGACAATTACTAAAATTTGAATGGGATCTGAGGATTAGATGATATTAATATATCAATGTTAATTTCCTAATTTTGATGGGCTATACTATGATTATGTAGGAGAATGTCCTTGTTTGTAGGAAATACACACTAAAATGTTGGGGGGAGGGGTCGATGGGGCATCCTGTTGGCAATTTACCCTCAAATAGTTTAGGGGTAAAAAAGTTCTGTGTTACATATCTTCCAACTTTTCTGTAAATTTATGGTTGCTTCAAAATAAAATATTTACTAAGAAAAAATGAAGAAAAGTATGCCCATCATACAAATGACTACACACAGTTGCAGGCTGAGGCATAAACTGGAAGGAAATCCACAACAATGATAATAATTGTACGAAGGAGGTAGGATAACACATAACGTTGATCTCTAATCTTTTGCGTTTTGTTCAATACATATGTGCTGAGGGCCTGCTATATGGCAGGCATATGCCAGGTTGTCAGGATGCTGGAGAGCAACAATGCTGGCTTGCAGTCTGCAGGAGAGAGTGCCGTGGCATCTGTGCTGGAAGGTCGCTAAGGACAGGGCCATGCCTGAGCACAGGGCACACCTAACCCCAAAGTGGGGGAGCTCCCCAGAGGGAGGCGTGCTTCAATGTGGTCTTTTGCTTTTCTATTAAGAATAACAATAACGTCTGTAAGGCCTCCCTGAAAGATGTGGGTGTTCCATCAGCAGTGGAAGCCCCGAGGAGGAAGAGGAATGTGGAGAATTCGTAGTCTACAGAGCATGGACAGCTGTTGGGAGGACCTGGCCTGAAACGAGTTAGATTCCAGGAAAGCTACCAGGTGACGAGGAGGAGACTGGAAAGGGGGCCGGGTTGCTGGCACTGGTCACCACACATGTCCCGGGGATACCATAGTGGCTCTGGCCTAAGCCATGCAGGGCCCTGGGCATAGTCACTTCTGCTTCGACATCACATCCTCATCTGGGCTGCCGGGCTGAGTCCCTGGAGCCAGTCTCAATCTGTTTCCTTCTATTCTTCGACAGGAAGCTCCTGGAGAGCCAACCCCCACCCCCTTACCCCACCCCAGCACTCCCTCTCTCTTTTCCACTATGGACAGAACCTTCACCGAGCGGCTGCCTGCCCACCACACAACCAGCTGACATGGGGACCGCAGGAACAACGCAGTTGTGCTGGGCGATCCTGGGGTTCCTCCTACTCCAAGGTAAGAGGCGCCTGCCACCTTCCTTCAGCAATTCCTCTCCGGAGGCTGGCGGGCCTGGGCAGTAACCCCTCCTGCAGGACACACACCACGAGCTCTCCAGCACTTCACCCAAGGGAAATTCCAGAGTCTTTTCAAGAGGGGATCAGTTAGATTAGGGGGTACTCACTACAGTTAAACCCTTTGGTGGAAAAATTTCCAGGGTGAACTAGGGCCTCCATAGAGGATGGCCTCTGAAATGTGGGAAGCGGAAAGCTCTTTGTATTGCGTGCGTGCGTGGCCCAAGAAGCCCACGGCTACCCTATCAAGCCTCACCCTCTGCTCGGGGTCATCTGTTCCAGAAAAAAATTGCACTTTGGGATTGACAGGTCATCTTTTTTTTCTTCTTTTATATGAAGAGTAACAACCTGGGAAGCCGGAAAATTAACTTTAAGCTCAAATCAGAGCAAGAGGGACTCCGGTTAGATGGGAAGAACTATTTGCCAAGGAGGATGTACACAACACCCTCACCCAGAGGGCTAAATAAGATGACTTCCAGGAGAGATTATACCAAAACTCCTCTCATCCAGGGCTTTGCCAGTTGATGATTCCTGAAGCAGCTTACAGGGTCCTTTCATTAGGGAGCAGTTGCTGAGAACCATGAAAAGTATAGGAGATTGTGACTCACGGGGCAGCAACATCCTATCCCCCACCCCCACCTCACCCCCCCACAAGTCCTCTGTGGAAAAGTTTTGGGCCTGTGCTAAAAACAGCAGAAAAAGAGAGCAAGAATGCTTGATGGGGAAGGGTAATGGGAAATCTACTGGGCTGGCCCTTTCTTGGTGGTGGGGAGGGAGGGCCTGAGCACCAGAACACTGCCTCCTGAGAGGCCAGTTTCTCTAAAAATCCATGGGCTGGGGTAAAACTCTGATTGCTCCCCTGGAGGAAAGAGTCACAGATTCCATCTGGGGCTAGGGGAATTAGACTGTTGTGGAAACTGTGCAGAGATGGCAGAGGGGGAAATTAAATGATGAGACTTGTGGGGTGGCATTTTCATAAATCTAGGCTTTTCTCAGGTTCCCTACCCACCTACCCACCGTCCTGGCCGAGGCAAGTGCCAAGGCTACAGGATGCCCTGCTTAAATTCCACCTAAACTACTATCACCCTTTATGTTTCCTAACCTCTCATCCCTAGTCCCAGAACACTGGGCACAAACTGTCTCCATTTTGGTGAGCTGAGACATCCTTTTGAGGATATTCTGGCCCACAAATGGATGTAACAGAGCATACATAGTCAGGGCAGGCTTGAGAATTGGATGATTTGAGAGAATGGGGGAAAGTAAAAAAAAAAAAAAAAGCCCAGGATTTATTGAACACGAACTATCTGCCAGGTACTATGTTAGGTGCATTACACACATTCTCTCATCCTCACAACAACCTGTGAGATTGGTACTAATATACCTGAATTTTAAAGAAGAAAAAACAGAGGCCTGTTAAGTGACACAAACAGGACCTGAACTCCAGCCTGTCAGACTGCAAAAATCCATGATTTTAACTACAAACTAGGTTTGCTGAGGAAAACCGTGGGGAAGAAGGCCAGAAGGAGATGGGCTGGAAGGGAATGAGGCAGGTAGGCATCAGGGAGATCCCTGTGGCCAGCATTGTTTGGGCGCCTGCAGGCCCCGTGGTCAGAGGCACCCATGGCTGCAGAGGCAGATGCTCCCTAAGTGACTCATCTACTCACAGAGGAATCTTCATTGGTGACAAAAAAATAAAAAAATAAAACACACACCAAAAAACAAAAAACTGGAGAAGGGGAGCGGAAAGGAGGCAAAGAGACAGCAGACAACTGAGACCTGATGTTTGTGACTTTGGAACTCCTTTCAAGACAATAGTTTTCTTTCTAGATAAATGTGAGAAGGCAGTGCACTTAGTCCTCTCACTAAAATGAAGTTACCACCTTAGATGTTACATTAGATATGCTTGATCAAGAACTGATAATAGATGTTTTTAGGATGTGCTTTGGATTGAAAACATTCTCCTAGGGTCATTGCATCTATTCTGCCTATCCCTGTTCCCGGTAGGAAGGGTTCTTTCTAGCTCGGGCTTCCTACAAGGTTTAAATATCCTCTTTACCCCCACACTCCCCACCCAACAAAGGAATGGGGATAACAGAGATGGTGACCTGGAAAAACATGGCCCAGAGTTTGGGCAACTTGGGCTTGGAAATAATTAATTCCACACTATCCAAGTGATAGCCTCATGGAGGAAAGCAGTAGCTTAAGGAAAATAAACAGACCAGCAGGATGCCACAGGCAGGGGTGGGCCCCTGGCACCCAGCCGCCTCTCTCCACCCAGGCCTGGGCTTAGTGCTTCCCTGACCATGAGAGGCCCAGGGAGCAGGAGGGCCAGGCCAGGGGCTGCAGTCCCAGGCTGAGTGGACGGACGGGAACTCAGCTGGGCGGCTCCACTTCCCCCACGCTGTTTTCCTTTCACATTGTTCACAGGTTTCTAGAATGATTTCATTGTGGAAAATGAACAAATACAACTTGACCTTACAGGTCCCATGCACATGACAGGACACATATGGGTACATACATGCACACACACACACCTGCCTAGAGGCTCACAAACATACACATATATGTGCAAAAAACTAATAAGGGGGAAGGTGGATGTGGCCCAAGCATTTGAGCACTTGCCTCCCACATGGGAGGTCCTGTGTTTGGTTCCTGGTGCCTCCTAAAGAAAAAAACAGACAACTAGCAGAAAACAAACAAAAACAATGAGCAAACAGATGAGGGAGCCATCATCTCAGGAAAGGGGATGGGGAACAAGTTGAAAAAACAAACAAACAAATAAACACTAACAAGGGCTTCTGATTGGGAACTCCTGGAAATTGACCTCAATCTGTATTTGGCAATGACCATTTCCGAAGTTGCCCCTGCCTGTAAGAGTAAATTTCCTGTGTGAGTAAATTGGTCTCTTGATCTAGAACTGCATGCCTCCTGTATATACCTCAGATGCTTCCTATGCAGGCCCCACCTCCAAAACTGGGGGAGGCAGAGAGCTTGCCCATACAAACCCTAGTCCCTAATCCCATTTTATTCACATCTCCCCATCCCCTTCTCTTGGGGGTGGAACCAGGATGACAATCTTTACAGGGGAAAATGAATAGTCCAAAAAATGAATGTTAGCCTCAGGACCTGGAATCCTGGGGACTTGTTTAGGCATGGCAGGTCACTGGCCTTCTGTCCTTGAATAAGCCACTTTTTAAAAAAATAACCTTCCCCTGTTCTTGTGTCAGGTTGTTACAAGACCCACATAGGATTGAAGAGACAGGACAGGACTTTGGGACTCTGAACCATGAGGTGGTGATGGTGCTAGTGTGTCAGAGCCCACACCAGTCAGGCCTCTGCCAAGTGTGTCTGTCGTTCAGCAGGGGAGGCCTAGAAAGCCAAAAGGCCTTGGTTTCCCTATGGGCAATGTCCTGGGCAAGAGACTTACCAAGCTAGTCTGCATGTTTTGCTTTTTCTTACAGGCCACAACACCCAGCCGATGATAGCCCAGACCCCTAGCCCTCAGGGTAAGACCAAACACACAGGGCCTTGAGGCCTGGGAACTTCTGATGGGTGGGTGAGAGGAGCTCTGGACTAGTTCCACACTGGCCTCAGGGGATGGGGACTGGGGTCAGAGCTCTCAGGATATCCAAAGCTGAGCTCATCTAGGGATTTTTTTTTTCAGCCTGGCCCAGGCTCACATGCCATGAAAACCCCAATGGATGTTTGGGGGGCGGGGTGGGGTAGGGAGAAAACCTAGAAAACATCAGATACAGGGAAGAAGAGAAGGAGACAAAACAATAGGCAGCCTCAGACAATATGTTTCAGAAGCCTTCACCTGTCTAAGTCTGACCACAGAGCCAACTACTCTGGTCACAGGTGAGTGTGGTTGCCAAGGTGCCAACCCCATCCACACCCGCTGGCTGTTCAGCCCTACCTGGAGCCCAAGAGTTCTAGGTCAGGCGAGGGAATGTGGTGTCACCACACATACTCCATCTCTACTCCACAGCTGCCCCAGCCCCTCCCTCAGCCTTACAGCCCAAGCCCTCTACTAATACCCCCAGGGACTCTGCCCTTCAGACAACAAATCCCACCAGTCAGGGCCCAGTGAGGAAGCAGACACAGGTTCTGCCCTAAAGGAGAATACAGACCAGTGGAGGAACAGATAAGTAAACAGAAGCCCAGATTGACACTTACAAAGCAGGGCAAGAAGGTTGTGATAGGTGTAACCCAGGAAAATGGCAGCCACTTCAGACTTAGGGGGCCAGGGAAGACATTCCTCCGAAGCTGAGGCCTAGCCAGATGAAGACTGTGGGATGGGATAGGGGGTGGGAGGGCATATTTCAGACAGAGGGAGCTGTACAAGTAAAGGCCCAGGGGTGAAAGAGAAAAGGGCCCCTTCTCCCGGAATTGAATGGACTAAAGAGCCCTCCCTGTACACATGCTGACTGAGGCCCTAAGCAGGCCCACGGTGTCTTCCTTGTCCACAGCAGCTCCAGAGAAAGCCTCACAGATCCCCACGGTAGCAAGTAAACCCACCACGCCGAGGTCAAGCATGGTAGATGGTCACTTGCCATCCTCCCTGGACCTGGCTCAGTCCCAGCCTCAGAAACACACATCAGGACTCAGTGAGTACCCCAAGCCGGGACAAAGGTGGGGGTGAAGGGCACTGGTTTATGTCTTCCTCACTTCAGGAGGCCCAGGTCCTGCCCTAGAACCAGGGGTCTCGAGGCCAGGTTCCACATCAGAAACACCCTGGTTTGGGGCAGAAGTGGGAAAGGTTTGGTAATGCAGTAGAGGCAGGAACTTGGGCCTGATCATATGAAGGTAAAGGAACCTCAACTTGGGGCTCATAAAGGAGTAGAGGGGAAGAGAGAGGGGTAGAAGAAATAATAGGAAAGAGAGGCAGATAAAGTTGGGAAAGGGCTACTCTCCTCTCGGGGTGGGCTGGCCCTTACCAAGCAGTGTGGGAGAGGGGTTGGGGGGTGTCCTCCATCTTGGCCACCCTGTTTCCCGGGGCAGGCACAGGTACTCCACACAGCAGTGGCAGTAGCAGCAGCAGCCCAAACGGAGGTATGTCCTGTCTGAGCACAGCAAAGAGGACCTGGTGAGATCTCTTCTCCTTCCTTTCTCTCATCCTATCCCTTGGCTTTGGGATTTTTTACACCCCCAGATTTATTTGGGGGAGGGGATGGGGAGATAAGGAAATGGAACAGTAGTCAGGCCTAAAGTACAGAGGGGATGAGAGGAACAGCCACCCCATTTGTCAAGAGGGCCAGAAACTTGGGCCTCTTGATTGGCAGCCTCACTTTGTAGATCAGTTCCTGAGGATAAACATCCCGTGCCCTTCTTTCCTACCACTTCAACCTGTGGCAAAATGTAGATGGCTCTTCTTTTCCTGGTTTGGCTTCTTATCTCTGTGGCATAGATCCCTTTCCTCTGGGCCTCATGGGGTGGTGGGAAGAGCATACCAAGGGAAGGGGCCTGAACTTCCTGGAGCCTTCTGGAACCAGTAACAGAAGCAACTAGCAATGCCATTCACCTGGCCCCACATCACCACTGGTCTGACCTCTTTCCTCAATGCATCTGGGCGGAGGTGGCAGGGAGGGAGTGTTTTTTGGAGGGCATGGGTTCCCTCTGCAGTCTCTTACCTGGGAGAAAGGGTTAGGGAAGCTAACGATCCCTAATAGGCTGTGTCAGTCTCCTTCACTGATGCATACATCCCTACTTTGTCTTAGATACATCCCAAAATGTTACCCCCAAATCAACCACCATGGGTCTGAAGCCAAGGGAAGACTTTACCATCCTGCCTAGCCCCACATCAGAGACGGTGCTCACTGTGGCTGCATTTGGTAAGAGAGGGAGAAGGGGGTGCATGGGAGGGAACTCTGACCCTGGAATTGACTTAGACACTAGGTCTGAAAATTCAAGTTCAAATCTCACCCATTTGTTCTAGGAGAGTTTGGCTGATGGGGTAGGCCCGGCGGAGGGGCCTCCACTGGCCCTAGTCAGTGATCCTTGGCTCTGCTGGGCTCCATGTTCCAATGGGATATGGGGCTCCAGAGTGGAGTCCACTCTGGCTAGGGGTAGCAGGCCAAGACCTCACTTGTTCAGCAGAGAAATAGAATTCACTTTGCTTCCAGAGCCTGTCTACACAGTTCTTAGCTAGGAAGAGAATTCTGTATTCCTGTTACTCCCTTTTGTCCCCTCTCAGCCTCCCCTTCACCTTATTCTTTTTCCTGTTCAGGTGTTATCAGCTTCATTGTCATCCTGGTGGTTGTGGTGATCATCCTTGTCCTTGTGGTCAGTCTAAGGTTTAAGTGTCGGAAGAACAAGGAATCTGAAGGTAAATGCCCAGACTTTCCAGGACCCCCCTTTGCTCCTCTTTTCTGGGGGACCCAGAACTAGGTCACATGACTGAGACCCAGCCTGGAGTTGCAGGAAGGATTGGCACAAATATGCCCCTTGAGAACTAAGAGGGGCCATCTGGGTGGGCTTTGAGGGGCAGGCTGGACTTCTGAGTTATAGCATTTGACACCAAATCTGTGCCTTTGGGTTTTTACAGATCCCCAGAAACCAGGGAACTCAGGGATATCTGAAAGGTAAGACTGTCAGAGGTGTAAGGGAGGACTCATCTATCTGACCTCCCACTCCTCTAAGAGGAACCAACACTTTCTGCCTTCTCCACACATATAAAATCCTGACAGCCTCTATTGAGGCCAGGGCTAGGGTGGAGCAGAACTGGAAGGAAATAATCAGCCGTCTGGAGATGGAATAGAACCTTCAGCTACAGAGCTAAGCCTCTGTAACCCCCTCATGAAAAACGTAGGAACTCAGGTTCTAATAGACCCCTAAATAAGAAGACACTCCCACATAGGCTTAGGAGCCAAGCGTTATAATAGATACTTTGTAATATCTCAAATTCTTACAGCAATTCTTCAACTTTACACATGAAAAACTGAGGCTTAAGAAAGGTTGTAACATGGTCAAGATCACACAACTAGGGAAGCGGCTGTGGCTCAGTCAGTAGGGCTCCCGTTTGCCATATGGGAGGCGGGCCCGCCCCCACGGCGTGGTTGGCTGGCCCGGCGAGCACAAGCAGCAAGGGGGGATAAATGAATAAATAAATAAAAATCTAAAAAAAAAAAAAAAAAAAAAAAAAAAAGATCACACAACTAGTAAGTAGTAAAACCAAAATTTAAACATGGATCTTTAGGCTTCAAAGCACATTCTCATTTCATTATGGTCCACCACCAAAATATAGATTTTTCTAAAGGAAGAGCAAGGTTCAACAACCCAACCCCCAATTCCTTGATTCCCCCTTGCCCTCCTTCCTCCTTCCTCTCTCTAACCCAGTCTCCCTCCCTACCCCAGCTGCTCCACAGCCAACGGAGAGAAAGACAGCATCACCCTCATCTCCATGAAGAATATCAACATGAATAACAGCAAAGGATGCCCCTCAGCAGAGAAGGTGCATTTTCCCCAGTTCCTTTCTCCCTTCTTTTTTTCCTGAGCCAAAAAGAAGATACTTTCCCAGACTCAAGTTCTTCTCCCCTTTTTCCTACCTGCCATTCCCAAGAAGTCCACCCTCCCTTATTGTGTGTTTATTTTGCAGGTTCTTTAAAGGTAACCTTGGGGCCTTGCAGCTGATGCAGCTGCCCTGTGACTGTGAGGAGGAAGAGAAGGGACTGGTGGGGGCATTGAACCACATATAAATTATTTTGTTGTTTTGCATCTACTCCCAGATCTAAAGGACACTAGCATTCCTCCAGATCTTGGAGCAAGTTATTGATACAAGAGACTCTTTCTCTTATGGACAGCCACTCTAGAAACACAAACTGTTTTCCACCTTCTCAGAGTCATAAGAAAGAGGAGTCGATAGCGCAAGAGCAAGGAAAATGGCAAGGTGGATTGGTCATTTCTACTTTACATTAAAATTATGTTCTGGCCTGTAGTCTAATTTCTTTTAAGGTCTATGTTCCCATGCACCTTTCTTTATTGAGTGTTCTAGCAGCTTTGGGACCTCCTTTCCTAGACTAGGCAGGCATGCAAGTTTCTGCCTCTATGGGGAGCTCACTGAGAAACCTAGGAGATTTGTCAAGTCTTTCTCAGTTCACCTGGTTTATTAAGTAGGGTTGAGATGACTGACTCACCACCCCAAAAGAGGAGAGTTAAAAGGACTGTTATCAATGAACCAATAATCACCAGTAAAGAAGTTTCAAAGTGGAAAGAGAGAACATGAGAGGCACAAAGCATTCTGATAAGGCAACTCCAATGGTGAGAGCTAAATAATATGAGAGCGGCTGCCCTCTGCTTGCCCTAGATAGACATGTGTCACCTTGGTCCTATCCATGGGAAGAAGGTCTGGAGTGAAGTCAGGTCTGTGACTCTATAAAAGAAAACCCACTGTTTTACCCCATAGAGCTGTTATTTTTGTGTCCTAGAAATAGCATAAAGAATCACAGAAATGCTGTAAAGTCATTTAAAAGGAAGGAAGAGAAGAAAGGAGGTATCTGTTTTCTTAGCAATAAGCATCGCTGCCATGATACTGGTTTGGAAATGAATCTTGGTTTAGGAGAATCAATGGAAGAGTCATGTGTGTATGTCTGCATAGATTGTTTAAATGTATAAGGATTTACTAGTCAGCAGTTCAGAACACATAGAAACACAGATCCTGTCCTCTAAGATTACCCATTCTCAAGCAAGAATATGTTATTTTATTCTGGACTTGGATTTCCCAACCTGATATGAGAAAGCATAGAACAAAATGTGTCACTCTTCCTCTTAGTTTCCTAGGACTGCAGTAACAATCTACCAAAAACTGGGTGGCTTATAATGACAGAACTTGATTATCTCACAGTTCTGGAGGCTAGAAGTCCATATCAAGGTATCGGCAGGGCCATGCTTCCTCTGAAGGTGGTAGGGTTCTGGGAGTAGCTTGCCAGCAATCCATGGCATTTTTTGACTTGGGGCATAATTCAATCTCTGCCTCTGGCACCTGGCTGTCTACTCTGTCTGTATTCAAATTTTCTCTCCTTATAAGGATACTAGGCATGTTGGATTAGGGCCCACCCACTCAGTTTGGCCTCATCTTAATAACATGTTTATTTGGAAATTTATTTGGAAATAGGATTACACTCATGAGACCAGAGGTTAGAACTTGAGCATATCTTTTCAGGAGACACATTCAACCCATAACACCCTCTGTCTCATCAAACTATTAAAATGAGACCGAAGAAGACTACTGGATTCTAAAATCCTCTAGGGCAGGACCTGTAACCTTATGTCTGTGGCTCCTACGTAGTAGCACTGTGCCCAGCACATTGTAGGTAAAGAAAAATGACCATTGGGTGACAGAAACCTGGCTGTGAGGCTGGTCTCTGCCACAAACTTGCAGCTTGACTTTGGCTAAATCACCCCTTTTCTCCAAACCTATTTTCTTACTTTTAAAGTGAGGAGGAGCCTAAAATACTTGACCTTCGCTATTTTTTCTAGTTCTCCTATTCCACAGTTCTATAAACGCCATATGTAGAAAAAACAAAACAAGATCTGTTGAATAGAAACACCCTGAGTGGGTGCTGGAGACAAGTCTTATGTGATTCAGGCTGGGTGTCTGACATTCTCTCGTCTTCCATTTCCCTGTGTATTAATGGGAGATTACACAGGTCTGGTCTTGTTCTACCATACAGGAGGTTATTGGGTAGGCTAAATGGAATAATAAATCTGTAAATGCTCAAGAAATAAAGGTACTAGTTGGCAATGGTAGCAAGGTGGGCATCACCACCCATCCACCCCCAAATCCCACTTCAGCCTCAAGGCCCTTGTTCCTCCAGCTCTTGGGAGTATTGACTGCTGAGGACTCACAGCTGAAGGCATTTGTCTCTTCTGAGGTTCCACCCCTCCCGAGGGACAGCCTGCTTCTAATTTGTTGGGAAGTGGGGATAGGGGTGGAGCTAAAGACCTGGACCCCTTCAATTTCTCCCTCTGCCCAATCCTGCTTCCCTCACCCCTCAACTGTTTCCAGGAGCAATAAACCTTTGGCATACAAATCACAGGGTCTCAGAGTCTATTTCCTGGAGTACCTAACCTACAACAGCAATATTTAAAAAAAAAACAACAACAAACAACTCAGGTATATTTGACTTAAACCACATCACAAGTCTAGTACAAAAATCTGTCTTTGGGATAGAACTCTCTAGGTGACATAACAATGTCTACAAGTACTGGATTCTGTTTGAATTGTTAATGTTATTCTGACTGCCATGGGTACTTAGTTCAGCTGCTTATCATACAGGATAATCAGGTCATGGACATGGATTTCATTCTAGATAACTCAATTGATGTCTCCATTCTAAGGCCACAAACTTTCCCCTGACTACTGAGAATGTCCTACAAATCTGAGCTGTTAGTCATAAGGTATTTATGTGGTGGGGGTTGGGGGACTGGGGAGAGGGGATGAACTGATATTAATATCTCTGAGAGGAAAGGATTTTTACCCTGACACTTGAATACCACATTAGCCATGTTGATTGTCCTTTTGCTATGTAAGTATATTCTTAGGGAAGAGGTCCAGGGTGACCTCAAGGCTGAATTATGCTTTTATGTATTAGAGGGAGGTCTGCTGGGGGATCCTATTATTTATGCAAATATAAGACTCCACCTAGACAGGAAATCTGAGTGCAGCCTTCTGCAGCCCCTGCAGCTTCCCTGAGACCACATCGCTTCCGTGAAGTCTAGAAAACAGGATGGTGGCCATTTATAAGATAGCTTCCTCTGACTGCATGGCCCTAAAGCAGGAACGGGTGGTGCAGGGTTGGGTGGTTCTGTGGAACGTCCTTCTCTCATTTCTTTTTTTTTTTTTTTTTTTTTTTTTCCGTCCTCTCATTTCTGCCCCCATCCTGTGGGAGGGCAACCAACAAACCAGCTCAGGCACAGGCCCAGTTGGACCAGGGGATAATTTACTCTTTCTTGCAGGGCTGGATGGGGCAGATCCAGCATCTCAATCATATAGGGCACACGACAAACCTCAATATCACCAGCAAAAATTCACTACAGTTCAACCAATATTTTTTAAAGTAAGTACCGAAGACTGATAGAAACCTGAGGCTGTCCCTAGGTAAAATGATTTAGCAAAGGAAGGATCATTGCAGGCCCCTTGGTCTAGTTCTTACGTACAATTTCCCAAAGCCAGGCTAGTACTAATAAAATTTGAATCTGCTGAAAGACATTATGTGGCTCTCTGCTCACTAGTCTCCCCCTGGGTCTGTGGATCCTCCCTTTCTCTTTTTTTTTTTGTTACCGGGAGGTCCCGGGGATCAAACCCGGGTCCCTCCATGTGGGAGACGGACGCCCAACCAGTTGAGCCACATCCGACCCCAAAATATGGCATCATTTCTTTTTATTTTTTATTTTTTATTTTTATTTTATTTTACCGGGAGGTCCCGGGGATCGAACCCAGGTCCCTCCATATGGGAGACGGATGCACAACCAGTTGAGCCACATCTGCCCCTCTCCCTTTCTCTTTTTGAACTTCTTTCTATATCTATCTCCTTCTCTATGAGAACTGCCTCTGAAATCCTAATTTCTCTTATCTCCTTCCCAGTTGCTCTTCGCTCTTCCCATTTGTTACCATGCCCTGGCACCCTTGGAGCCCACAGCTTCCTCTAGTACAGAACGCAGAGGATGAATTTGACAGTGGAAATTGTTTTTGTTGAGTGGTTTGTGAGCTTAAGCAAAAACTGGCACAGAAGAGTTCTGGTTGAGTTTGGGATTCTACATTAGACTTAGTGCTACAGTCACAGAAAATATCATCCAAAGTATTAATTTAGATGCAAATGAATGGTACATTTGCATGGCAATATCTGAGAAAGTATAACAATTTTTTGCTGGCCTACAATAATATGAATCAAGACTAGAAAAGAAGGGAGTGAGGCTTTAGAGGATGAGGAGAAGTGAGGATGCTGAGGTACCAGACAGCTCTAAGAGGCCCCTGCTTCCCAAATCTTGCCAAGCATCCTTGCCTGGATTTTGCTCCTAAGTAGCCCTATCGTTCATAGTACCCTTTCTCAATCCAGTTACTGCCTACAGTACTCTAGCACCCTGACTTCATGGTACTCTGGCATCTCTGAGACCTTGGCTGTGTCCCTGGACTCCAAGGCAGACCCCATACTCCCCTGTCCATCTTCTAGTGCAGACTGGCTAGCCTCCCCAAACCAGAGAAACTTCCTTCTCATAGTGACCTGATGGCTGCCCCTGATCAGGTTTCTCAGCTGCAGAGCACAAGGGGCTCTTCTTCAGGACCCAACTTTCTGTGATCACACTGCTGCCTGGGGTATATGAGTTGGTCATAGTCCCACAGTCCCAGTGCAGGGCCTTTCCTTCACCTCAAAGTTTTCTCAGGTTTATGGGCATCAGGTAATCCATTTGATTTTGGACAGTCTGGAGTCTTCTGTACTAGTTCACTTTTTCCCTGCTCTTCTCTTTTAGGAAGAGGAGGCAAATCACCAGTTTTAGTGGCTGGATTCAGGGACCAAAGAACAGGGAAAAGCAGCTTTCCAGCCCTTTTTGGTAGTGTTATGCTTCTTGCCCAATTTATGGATAATGATTACAAATAGACTGGCATGGAGATCCAATTAAGACATATCTAGACTTTATGACATACCCAGTATACACTATCCCTACCCTCCCCACCACTAGCTTACAATGTCAAGCCATAGAAAATGGCTTCTCTTCCTCAAAGCCAGTCTGTAACAGTGGCTAGCATTAATTAAGCACAGATAAGGTGCTAGATACTTTAGAAGCATTATCTTATTAAGACCTATAGCAATCTCAAGTTGATCTCTGAACCTTTATGCTAAATTTCCCCCTCCTAAGTCAAATGAAAATGACCAAATATCTAGATAGTTGTCATGTTGTCAGTGCTTATGGGTCAGGGCTAGGGGCCAAGCACTTTCTCAAGTGCTCCAAGGAAATTGACATTAGAAATGACAAAAGACTTAGGCAACTAGTTTGGTAGTTTTCACACATGTTTTTTTCCCCCCTTTAATAGAAAAATCCTTTTATTAGACCACAAAATATAAGACAGAACAAAGCATAGCTGCTTTGATTGAAGAAGAGCAAGGGGCTGAAGACTTCTTTGGTGTGCCTTCCTCTCATTCCCACCCCCACCCCCCACCCCCAGGATAAAATCTCAGAGGTATCTGTACATGGAGCTTTAAGAATTCTTAATTTAAAAACTATGAGTCTAATCTAAACTTCCCATTTTATGGGTGAGGAGACTGAGGTCAAAGGAAGAGGAAAAGGGAATTAGATGTGGTCACACAATGATTTGCAGCAAAACCCAAACTAGAACCCATATCTAATTCTTAGGCTAGTGCTTTTTCCACTGAAAGTCCTTGTCCTCTTGGAGCTCTTAAGTGGGCATGACATTAATAATGAGGGCCATTACTGCAGGGAAGAGCTGGAATTGCAAGCCATTGGGGGCTTTTACCCTTTTTCTAGTTTGTGTCCAGCAACCCGTCACTCCCCTCTAACCCTGCCCCCCTTCCACCACCACCACCACCACCCCCAACCACCCCCAACCACCCCAAGTAGCTGCTGGTTGATATAACTGATTTTGTCTTCTTAGGTAAGATCTTAGTGAATTCCAGGTAAATTTTTGTTTGCGGATGATCTTTTACCTTTTTTCAGATCTGATCTTTGGTCATCCCAACCCACCCATCTTCCAGCAGCCATGAGTTAAAATAGTGAGGACACTCACTTATGAAGAGCTGCCTTTATTCTTTGCTAGACTCCATGCAAATCTGGGTGGGGATCTGCAGGAGTATTTCTTCATTTCCTAGACCTTGGTCTTCAGAAAGAAGGGAATGGATTTCGGAAAGGACTGGTCTGGAAGAGAGGGGAAAAGGGTTCAGATGGGCCCCAGAGCAGGATGGGAAGGAAGAATAAGGAAAGAGGGGACTCTAATATCATCCCATTCTCTCTCTACTTCTGACTCCTAGTGGCCCCTGTGCATGACTGGAGTCTGTGCCTGAGGAACTGGGAGGCGAGGAGCGAGCCCAGATTGCCCCCTAACCCCTTAAATCGACCTCACTTCCTAGTTTTTTTTTTTTTTTTTTTTAAGATTTTTATTTATTTATTTATTCATTTATCCCCCCCCCCCTGCTGCTTGTGCTCGCCGGGTCAGCCAACCACGCCGTGCGGACGGGCTTGCCCCCACCAGGAGGCCCCGGGAACCGAACCCGGAGCCTCCCACATGGTAAACGGGAGCCCTACTGATTGAGCCACAGCCGCTTCCCCCTAGTTTTCTTGACACTTAAACTTCCTGGGGCTGAGATGGCATCCCCAAAAGTCATCTCAATCTCCAGAGCCTTGCATAAGTTTTGCACAGAACAGGCATTAGAGTATATTTAAAAGGGCATCCCTGAGAATAATATTAGTCACAATGTCATCCTTTAGCCAATAGTTTGCGAAGTCTTTCCCAGGCAGGAGCTCAGTCGCATCTTCCTGGATGTCCCCAGGGGTAGGCGGGTCTAAGTCACTATCCCCACTCTACAGAGGAGGAAAAGCTCGGCCCTCAGTTACCACAGTTTCCTACCTTGAGCCAGTAGCCGCACAGCAATCAGTGTGCAGCAACGCATCACCACAGCCCCTGACCTATTACCTTTACCCCCACCCCAAGATCGTACCCCTATACACCTCTGCCTCTCCCACGGTCCCTCGCGCGGCGCCTGCCAGGAGTTGTAGTCCGTGCCCTCGCGCGTCCCCCATAGCCTGTATGGATCGAACTACAAAGCCCAGCGTGCCCCGCGCTCCGCGCCCCCCTTTCCTTTCAGCCTCGGGCGCGGGGGAGGCCCGGCAGATCTGCTGACAGGGAACCGATATGTCGGCGACTCTGGGCAACGGGGAGCGCTGGACCGAAGGTACCCTCCTGGTCAGAGGGTGGGACAGGGCCGGGGATCGGGAGAGATCAGGGATGGGGCTCCTGAAGGAGCCTAAGGACTGAACTCCTGGGCCTGAGGTGAGAGATGGAGGCCTGTGAGAAGATGCTGAGCCTGAGAAGGGTTCCGGATGGGATGGGGGCCCGCCTAGGGCAGGGGTCGGAGTCCGGAAGCCAGGAGATTTGGCCCGAGCTGGGGGCGCACTAGAGCCCAGAGACACCAAAGACGACTTGTTGCCTCCAGCCCCCAGCCCCGCCCCGCCCCGCCCCGCCCGGGGCCCCGCCCGGGGCCCCGCCCAGGCCCGCGGCGGTTCGGCCTCACCCGGACTAGAGGCTAGCTGGGTGATGCGGTGTCCTGCAGCTTGTTTAGCCAGCCCTTCTCCCAGCCGCCTGAGGGCCGCCTGATCCTGGGTGGTCTTGTCTCCCCAGCCTGCATCAGGACCGATAAGCTGGTCTTTTCCTTCCTGGCCCGTTTCCATCATGCCGCATACCTACTCAGGCAATGAGTATTTATCCAACACCTGTTATGTACCCTTTACTATGCGGAGACTGGAGGTGCAACCGAGATTTTGACACATAATGGGCCCCTGTCAGTCCACTGAGGGAGTTTGATGGGTAAACGGAATTACAAAGCAGGGTAAATACACAGCAAGGTGGGGGTGGGGGGGTGGGGGGGTATACTGACAAGTCACCTACCAGCTTGCGTGTCAGAGGAGGCCTCATAGAGGAAGTGTCACATATGATGACATGAAAGATGAATTGAAATTAGCCAGGCAGACAGAGAAAATTTGTTCCAGGTAGAGGGAACAGCATGGACAAAGGCACAGAGAAAAAAGAAAACATTGCTGATGTGAAAGGTGTTTGGTGGGGCAGGGCATATACTGCAAAGGAGCATGTGGGGAGATAAGAGGCTGGAGAGACAGGCAGGAGCCATGAAGTTTGGACACCGAGCATTGAATAGTCACTGAAGAATGTTAAGCAGGAGAAGAATGTAATTGTATTTGATCATGCTTTTAAAGCCTTTTCTAGGTCCTCCAGATAAACATGAGTTTTCTGCCCTCTTTGATTTCATTTCATGTGGCCCTCTTTACATTCTGTGGGCATAATGAATAATTAAATCTCACATTAGACTATAACTTCTTTGTGGTCAGGATTAGCTCTTATCCATATATCCCCTCTGATCTATCTAGCCAACTGTCTTGTACATTTTAGTTCTATAACTCTTAGTTTAAAACAATTGAATTCATCTCTACTTTAAATCTTAGCAGTGGGAGGCATTGCAACAAAAAACATTGTTTTATGAGCAATGTCACCTCTGACCATGGACCATAAAGAAGAAATAGGCTTTCCTTTCCCTACACTAAAGGCAGGTTATTGGGCAGATGCCTCTTAAATCGTTTTATGACTCTGATTCAAGATTATTTGATGACTGGTCACTGTAGATTTGGTAGACATTATTATGCTTCATATTCCTGGCATTTATAAGTATTTCTTGGCTCCCATATTTTCTGTATTGTTTTTCAATGAAAGATGTTTATTCAGCTTTGTATGGATGCTTAAAAATAAGTGTGATGTCCATAGCCTGGCCCTCACATTCACCTGTTCATGCCTACAACAGTCTTCCAAAGAGTTAATTTACAGGGTCACAGTGAGGCCTAACGGAAGGGCTATTGCTTTGCAGCCTACTTTGATGCAGTTAGAAGAAACAAATACCCAGAAGACAGACCTCCTGAGAGTCATGACTCCTGTGGTTGCTCTAACTGCATGAAGGCCCAGAAAGAAAAGAAGTCTGAGAATGAGCGGTATCCAACCCGGCAGGGTGAAGGGAGTGCTACCTACACTGAGGAGCAGCTGCTTGGGGTGCAAAGGTGAGCCTATGTTAGGATTAAATGAGTAATTTTATATAAAGTGCTTAGAACAATGCCTGGCACAGAGGATGTGTTATATAAGTATTGACTGTTATTATTATTATTATTATTATTATTATTATTATTATTAAAGCACAATAAAGCTTTGACCTCAGAGAGAAGACTGGGTGGAAATGGAGGATTAGGGTACAATCTGAGCTGACCACCCTGCTTCCACTTTGACAGGCAAGGAAAACCAACTAGATCTGATAGACGTTTATAGAACACTCAACAGCAACAGAAAACACATTATTATCAAATACACATGAAATATTCTCCAGGATATGCCCTATGTTAGGCCATAAAACAAGCCTCAATAAATTTAAAAGGATTGAAATCACACAAAATATTCTCTCTGAAATCAGTAACAGAAGGAAATGTGGGAAATTCACAAATGTGTGGAAATTAAATAACACATTCCTAAGTAACAAATAGGTAAAAGAAGAAATCACAAAGGAAATTAGAAAATACTTTGAGATGAAAGAAAATGAAAACACAACACACTAAAACTTATGGGATGCAGCTAAAGCAGTGCTTAGAGGGAAATTTATAGCTGTAAATGCTTATATTTTAAAAAAGAAGACCTCAAATCAATAATCTTATCTTCCACATTAAGAAACTAGAAAAAAGAAGAACAAACTAAACCCAAAGCAAGCAAAATGAAGGAAATAATATAGAGTGGGACTTAATGAAATAGAGAATAGAAAAACAATAGAGAAAATAATGAAACCAAAAGTCAGTTCTTTGAAAACATCGACAAAATTGACAAACATTTAGCTAGACTGACCAAGAAGAAATGAGAGAAGACTCATATTAGTAAAATTAGGAATGAAAGAGGGTACATTGCTTACTGATCTTACAGAAATAAAAAAACTTATAAGAGAATACTATGAACAATTATATGCCAACAAATTAGATAACCTAGATGAAGTGGACAAATTCACAAACTACTGAAACTGACTCAAGAAAACTAGAAAATCTGAATAGACCTACAACAAGTAAAAAGATTGAATTAGTGAAAAAACTTCCCACAATTTAAACATCAATTATGCCTATCTTGAGATGGGATTTTCAAAGGAGCCAACCAGTGTTTCAAACTGGAACCTTTAGGTTAGTTAGTACCAAACTCAGGCTACACTCAGCACTTGCCCACTCTTTTTAATTTATTTTTTAATTTTTTATGGAGGTACCAGGGATTGAACCCAGGAACCTCGTACATGGGAAGCAGGACCTCAACCACTGAGCTACATCCGCTCCCCAATGAGAGTTGGGTGTTTTTTTGTTGTTGTTATTTGTTTTTAGGAGGTACCAGGGATTGAACTCAGGACCTCATACATGGGAAGCAGGTGCTCAACCAGTTGAACTACATCCACTGTCCACCCACTCTTTTGTTTATTGCCTTGAATTCTTGTTATAGTATATTTGTCTGTCTGTCTCCCCGACTAGATTATATGCTCCTTGTGGGTAGAGACTGTGTCTTTCTTCATCTTTGTCTTTTTCATGGTACCTAGCATAGTGCTTTGCACATAGTAGTCACTCAGTGTTTGTTAAATAAAACTATTGAAAAAAAACTTCTTACAAGGAAAACCCAGGCCTATATGGTTTCACTGGTGAATTCTACCAAATATTTGAAGAATACCAATCCTTCACAAACTTTTCCAAAAATAGAAGAGAAGTGAACACTTTCCAACTCATTCTATGAGGCCGGTGTTACCCTAAGGCCAAAAACACACAAAAACATCACAAGGAAAGTAAACAACAGACCAGTATCTCTTATGAATATACATGCTAAAATCCTCCTCAACAAAATACTAGTAAACCGAATCCAGTAACATATAAAAAGGATTATACACTGTCAGGACTGCTATGACAAATACTGCACACTGTTGGTTTAAACAACAGGAATTTATTGACTCATAGTTCAGAGGCTATAAGTCTAGCATCAGGGTATCCACAGGCCATTTTTTTTCTGCCAGAATCTGTACTATTCTAACATGGGCTTGTAGACAATCCTTGAGATACCTTGGCTAGTAGATGCACTCTGTCTCTGTCACATGATATTTTAGTCTGCTAGGCTGCCAAAAGCAAAATACCAGAAATGGGATGGCTTTTACAAGAGGGATTTATTGGCTTACAAGCTCACAGTTTTAAGGCTGAGAAAAATGTCCAAATTAAGGCAACATCAGGTGATCTTTCCTCCCTGAAGACCAGCTGCCAGCAATCCTGGACTCCTCTGTTTTTGGCAAGGCACATGGTGGTATCTGCTGGGCTCTCCCTTTTCCTTCAGATCTCCTCGCTTTCAACTTCCTGTTTCCTGGTTCTTTCTCTTCTCTCTTCATCCCATTTATAAAGGACTCCAGTAAGAGGATTAAGACCCACCCTGGGGCATACCTTAATTGAAGTAACCTAATCAAAAGGTCCTTAATTGAAGTAGCCTAATCAAAAGGTCCCACACACAATAGGTTCATACCCACAGGAATGAACTAGCTTTAAGAATATGATTTTCTGCAGTACATACAGTCTCAAACTACCACATGTGATGATCTCTCTATCCTTCTCTGGTTTCTCCTGTGTCTGCACTTCCTCTGCTTATAAAGACTTCAGCCATATTGGATGAAGGCCCACTTTGATTCAGTTTAGCCTCATCCAAATAGGATCTTCAAAGGTCCTATTTACAAATGAATTCACATCCACACAACCAGGAGTTAGGACTTGAAATTGTCTTTGTAGGGACATGATTAAATCCATAACATACACCATGACGAAGTGGAATTTATTCTAGGGAGGCAAAGTTGGTTTAACACATTAAAATCAATCAATGTAATATACCATATTAAGAGAGTAAACAATAAAAAACCAAATGATCATCTCGATAGAAGTAGAAAAAGCATTTGACAACATCCCACACCCTTTCATGATAAAAACACTCACCAAACTAGGAATAGAAGGGAACTTCTCAACTTGATAAAGGCCATCTATGAAAAACCCACAGCTAGTTGGACTTGCTACCAAGTCCAGATCCCACTGGGGCTCATACTGTCAATCCCTGCCCGATGTGCAGTCCCGATTCCTTTCTTTTCCAAGCCAAATGTGGCACCTTCAAGGATAAGCTGGTTCAGAATCTTTTTTTAGGGAAGAACAAATCCCACAGAATAAAATTACAGTTGTTGGGTTGGTACTGTTGGCCACTGGTATCTTTTTTTTTTTTTTTTTTTTTAGGAGGTACCAGGGAATGAACCCAGGACCTCATACATGGGAAGCATGTACTAAGCCACTGTACATCCACTCCCCAATGAGAGTTGATCTTTTTATTTGCTTGTTTTTTGTTTTTAGTAAGCACTGGGGATGAAACCTGGACCTTGTACATAGGAAGCAGGCGCTTAGTCACTTGAGCTATATCCATTTCCCCCGCTGGTATCTTAATGAAGGACTTAGCAGATGAACTTGCTCTTGTTGAGGTCATGGAAGACAAATTGAAAGTAAAGATGATATATCTTCAACAGGGCAGCCTTTTCCTTAGAACAGCAAAAAATTATCTCTGGCAAAGACTATAATGTGATTGCAAAATCCAAGCTGGTTATTATCACACATCAGCAAGAGGGAGAAAGCCATCTTAATTTTTTTTTTTTTTTTTAAAACGTTGGTGGTTTATTTTTATTTATTTATTTATTTATTTTTTAAGATTTTATTTATTTATTCATTTATCCCCCCCTTGCTGCTTGTGCTCGCTGGGTCAGCTAACCACGCCATGCAGGAGGGCTTGCCTTCACCAGGAGGTCCCGGGAACCGAACCCGGGGCCTCCCATATGGTAAACGGGAGCCCTACTGATTGAGCCACAGCCGCTTCCCAGCCATCTTAATTTGATCCACCATAGCATGAACATCTTTAAATTAATCATTCCTAATGTTATAAAATGAGCCTAAACTGCAACTTAGCTTGCTGTTTCCAATCCAGTGGATATATTGACCTATATGGCTTGGAATATAAATGGCATTCCCCAAAATCATGTGATTGGAAGTGTTTGCAATCTGGATCCATCCTGGTTCCATTTACCTAATGGGAGAGAAGCTCGGAGTTAACCCATTAAGCTGTCATAGGTGGGTCCTTGGCAAGCATGGAGATGCTAGTGTGCTGATATGGAGTAGAATGAATGTTGCTGGTGTCTTCCTGAAAAATCTGCACCCTGATTTAGGTACGTACGAAGATAAGAAACAGTGGAAAGAGCTTCACAAACAGGTGGTTTATAGTGCGTAGCAGTGATCACATTCAGACCCTACACCTCCTGGGCCATTGGACGGTCTGTGGCAGATTCAGCAGAAAGTGTAATGAAGAATCTTCAATTTCCATCATGATTAAAGATCTCTATGGAATAAAAGGTGGCATCTTTTTTTGTGTACTTTGCATCTTGGGACAAAATGGAATCTCAGGTATTGTAAGGTTGTCTCTGACTCCTGAAGTAGAGGCCTGTTTGAAGAAGAGTGCAGATATATTTTAAGGGATCCAAAAAGAACTTCAACTTTAAAGTATTCTAATGTTGTACTACTTCACTCTTCAGGCTACAGTAGGATATTAGTTGGGAATTGTGCATATTATCTTTTTTTTCAAATCTGATCTGTGATTAAAGCAGGAATATTAAGACAACCTAGGAAAAACATCAATTTCCTAAAGTTAGATATAAGAATTTTTCATAAAACTGTACAGCTTTAGCCTGATGTTTGAATTTATCTTGTGTAGTCCTGAACTGATTCTATAAAATAATTCTACTACCCTAAACTGGTTAGTATAAAATAGTTTTACCACCCCTGCCAATGTTGCTTATGCTGTAGTTGCCCTTCATACCAGAAGAATGTGGGTTTATTGTATGTTATATAATTTCTGGTTCTTTCACCCAAAATGCCTAGTCCAACTTTTTTCTCCCCAGTCATATCCTGGACTCTAACGTGTAAATCCAATATCGCATGTCTTGTGCATAACTGTTCTAGAGGGTCTTATTTTGTATACTACATGTATCAGAGTAATGTATGTTGCCATATAATGTTAAAAGAAAGATCTACGTATAAACAATGGAACCAACTATCCAAGTGTTATACCAACTAAAATACCAAATAAACTATGAAGAGTGAAAAAAGCCTATGTTAATATTATACTTAATGGTGAATGACTGGATGCTTTTCCAATAAGACCAGAAACAAGACAAGGATATCTGCTCTCGCCACATCTATTCAACATTGTACTAGAAATTCTAGCCAGGCAATTAGCTGAGAAAAAGAAATAAAAGTCATCTAGATTGGAAAGATTAAGTAAAATTACCTCTATTCACAGATGACATGATTTTGTATATAGGAATCCACATACAAAAAATTATTTGGACTAATAAATAAGTTCATCAAGGTTGCAAGATACAAGATCAGTATACAAAAATCAGTTCTTTTTCTATACATTAGCAATGAACAATCCAAAAATGAAATTGAGAAAACAATTCCATTTTTAGTAGCACCAAAAAGAATAAAATACTTAAGAATAAATTTAACAAGAGAAGTACAAGGCTTGTACATTGAAAACTACAAAACTTCATGGAAAGAAATTAAGAACTTAAAAAAATGGAAATGCATCCCATGTTCATGAATTAGAAGGTCTAATATAGGTATGATGATGGTAATACTTCTCAAATTGATCAATCAAAGCAACCCCTATCAAAAATTCCAAGTGCTTTTTTTGCAGAAATTGACAAGCTGATCCTAAAATTCATATAGAAATGCAAGGGACCAAAATATTCTTGAAAAGAACGGAGGTAAAGGAGTCACACTTCCTGATTTGAAAACTTACTACCAAGCTACAGTATTCGAGACATAGGATAGATATATAGATCTATGGAATAGAATTGAGGTTCCAGAAATAAACCTTATGTTTATGGTCAGTTGATTTTCGAAAGAGTGCCAAGACAGTAAGGAAAGAATAGTCTTTTCAACAAATGGTGCTGGGACAATTGAATATCCACATGCAAAAGTATGACCTTGGATCTTGTAGAATTTGGAATTATTTATGTTCCAAAAATAGATATTGGATTATGCTTGTAAACTGGTCTGTTCCTCTGGGCATGATTAAATTATGATTAGGGCTTTGATTGGACCACATCAGTAGGGCATTGAGTCCCCACCCCTTGGTGGGTGGGGACTAACAGATAAAAGACATGGCAAAGGACAGAGTTGGAGTTTTGATGTTGTAATCTTGATGCTGAGTTTTTGAGCTGGAGCCCTGGGAAGTAAGCACACAGAGGAGCTTGGTCATGAGAAGGGAGAGAAGGCCCCAGGAAAATAGACGAGCCATTCGCCTGATAGTTCACAGCTGGCCTTGTGGAGAGAGACAAAGCCTAGAGAGCCACATAGTCTACAGCTGACCTTGTGGAGGAAACAGAGGAGCTGAGCCCAGAGAGAAATGGAGCCCCAGGAAGAGAGGAACCCAAGAAGCCTGAACCCTGGCAAATGTCGGCAGCTGTTTTGCTCCAAAACATGGTAACAGACTTTGTTGAGGGAAGAAATTATGCTTTATGGCCTGGTAACTGTAAGCTTCTACCCCAAATAAATACCCTTTATAAAAGTCAACAAATGTCTGGTATTTTGCGTCAGCACCCCTTTGGCTGACTAATACAGACCTTTAGCTCATGTCTACAAAAACTAACTCGAAATGGATCAAAGACCTAAATATAAGAGCTAAACTATAAAAACTCTTAGAAGAAAACAGGCATAAATCCATATGATCCAATATTAGAAATGGTTTCCTAGATCTGAAAAAGCACAAGCAAAAAAAGAAAAAAATAGATAAATTGGACTTCATCAAAATTAAAAACTTTTGTATGTCAAAATATACAATCAAGAAAGTGAAAAAACAGTCCACAGAATGGGAGAAAATAAACTTTAAGAGTGTGAATGTTTACTGAGATCAAAAAGTTCAAGAACTCCTGTTCTAGTCTAAATTGTCCCATCCTTCCCATCTCTATATGTTATGGATCAATCTCCAAGATATATTGTTAGTTAAAAAAAAAAAAAAAGCAGGATGTAGAAAGGTGTCTATAACATACTTCCATTTAAGTATTTAAAAAAGAGGAGGTCCTTATATTTGTATTCTTTCTGTATTTAGGATTCACAGGAGACTTCTAATAGTGGTTGTCCCTAGGGGTGGAGATACAGGGACAGGGAATGTGGAAGGAAGAAGATTTTTCATTGTATGTACTTTAGTACTGTTGGATTTTTTTCTTCTACTATGTGTATACATTGACTTTTTAAAAAAGATTTTATTTATTTATTTATCCCCCCCTTGCTGCTTGTGCTCGCTGTGTCCATTTGCTGTGCGTTTTTCTGTGTCTGCTTGTCTCCTTTTGTTGGGTCGTCTTGCTGCGTCAGCTCACTGCACCATGTGGGCTGGCTTGCCTTCACCAGGAGTCCCCGGAAATCGAACCCGGGGCCTCCCATATGGTAAACGGGAACCCTATTGATTGAGCCACATCTGCTTCCCTATACATTGACTTTTAAAATTTAAAAAGATACCAATAAGAAGAAAAGAAAGAAAAATAAACAATGTGACTAGGTGTTTCCTCTTGCTTTGCTATACTGTGGTTCATCTCTCAGGACCTTAGCCTGTACCTTGATGTAAGGATTAGCATACTTTTTTTTTTTTTTTTTTTTTTTTTTTTTTAGCATACTTATTATACCCACTTGCAGGGATAGAGAAAGAATAAAGCAATAGGTATAAGTATTTTGAAAGGCATTAAGCTTGGGATGGGATGAGAATGCTGTTAATGATTTTGAAGGTTTCATTGATGTGCTCACCAATTTTCTTTTAGCTTTGTTTTGGGGTCACCAGATTAGAGGGAAAGCTGATGGTCTCTTTTGCAGTTATAGGTACAAAAGCGGCCTTTGTAGACCTACATGTTTCTGATTTTCTTTTAGGATCAAAAAATGCAGAAATTACTATGAAATTCTGGGAGTTTCGCAAGATGCCAGTGATGAAGAGCTTAAGAAAGCTTATCGAAAACTCGCTCTGAAATTTCACCCTGACAAGAACTGCGCTCCTGGAGCAACAGATGCTTTCAAAGGTCTGATCCTGAACTAATGCTTAATTCTGCCATTCTATAGGCTTTGTGATGGTTGATCACAGCAAATAGTTTTCAGTCTCCCCTGTAATTTTTGTATAAGGTCATAACCTATACACCTCTTTTCTCCTAACACCTCTTAAATAGTGATTTTCACATAGCTTCCTCCTGCTTTCATTCACTGTTTTTATTTCCTAGCTTCTAAAACAAATACCATATCGTGAGTTAGTTTAACAATAGGAATTTACTGGCTAACGGTTCTGAGGCTAGAAGAAGTCCAAAAATCAGGCATCACCAAGGCAATACTTTCTCCCTGAAGACTGTGGCATTCTGGGGCTGGATGCCAGCGATCCTTGGGTCCTTGGCCTTTCTGTTCTGTGGCAATGGAAAGACAGTTCTTTCTCTTCCGGATTCTGTTAATTTGCAGCTTCTTTCCCTGTGACCTTCTCTATAAGACCTCCAGTAATAGGATTACAACCCATTCTGATTCAGTTGGCCACAACTTAACTAAAACTAACATTTTCAAAAAGTCCTATTTACAATAGGTTCACACCCACAGGAATGGATTAAGAACGTGTTTTTCTGGGGTACATAATTCCAAGCTACCATTTTTCCTTACCTTTGGGGAAAAAAATTATATTTTTGTAATATCTATTGGAACCATTCACTCACTGATTCAGCACATATTTATTGGGGACCATCTATGTGCCAGGTGCCAGAGATAAAACAGATATGATTCTTCTTGTGGAAACTTACAGGCTGGTGGCAGCTTGCAAGTAGGGCCTAAGTAGCATTCTCAAATTTCTTTGGGAAATCTGCTAGATTTCAAGGAATGTGAATTCTTTGGAAACTGTTTAATTTTTTTTTAACTGCTTTTCTTTTTCTTTTTTTTAACTCTTAATTTTGAAATACTTTCAAACCTATAGCATAGTTACAAAAACAATGCAAACCCCACATAGGGAAATTCAACATACCTCTACCCCTCCAGTTACCCAGATCCACTAATTAAACATTTTGCCACGTTTGCCATGTCATTCTATCGTCTATTTATCTACCTATTGATCAATCCATCTGTCTTATCTGTATTTCTATTTATTTACCAGTCCATTTTCTGAACACTCGAGTATAGGTTGAATACATCATGCTCCTTGACTACTTAAACACTGCCATGTACATGTCCTAAGAACAAGGATATTCACCTGAGAAATCACCCTAAGTGCAGTTATCAAGTTCAGGAAATTTAACATTGATATAAAGCTTACAGTCTATATTCCAATTTTTTCATGTGTCCCATTAATGTCCTTTTTTTTTTTTTGAGGTACCAGGGGGGTTGTACCCGGGATCTTGTATATGAGAAGCCGGCACTCAGCTACTGAGCCACATCGGCCTCCCTGAGTTGGTTTTTCATTTGTTTTTGTTTTTTTAGGAGGCACCAGGAACTGAACTTGGGACCTGCCATGTGGGAGGTGGGTGCTCAACCACTCGAGCCACATCTGCTCCCCCCAATAATGTCCTTTTGAGCCTTTTCTCTGCCCTTGTTAAAGCCTATCCAGGATCATGTATTGCATTCAGTTGTCATTGTCTCTAGTTTCTTGCTTTGCTTTTTTATTGCAGCAAGCCTTTAACACAATTCCCTATCTAGAAGAATCATAAAGAAATGCTCTTTCTGAATGTTTCCAATAGTGTTGACTGAATTGGAGTGGGGGGTAAGTGGGAATGTCTTAAAAGATTTTTTTTTGAGATTTCTATTGCTCAGTGGTACTGATCATATATGTTTAAATAAAATTGGACAAAATTTATACATTTGTGCATAGGAAGGAGAAGTGATGGTAAGCATATGTTACCTGTTCAGCCTTTGAGCCCTCCTTAAGATATTGGAGATATGTTTCTTCATTTCAAAAGACATTTTCAGGGAAGCGGCTGTGGCTCAATCAGTGGGGCTCCCGTTTGCCATATAGGAGGCCCCGGGTTCGGTTCCCGGGGCCTCCTGGTGAAGGCAGGCCCACCCGCACGGCGTGGTTAGCTGACCCAGTGAGCACAAGCAGCAAGGGGGGGATAAATGAATAAATAAATAAAATCTTTAAAAAAAAAAGACATTTTCAGGGGGCAGATGTGGCTCAAATGGTTGGGCGTCCGTCTGCCATATGGAGTGGACCTGGGTTCGATCCCCGGGACCTCCTGGTAAAATTAAAAATATATATATAGGGAAGCGGCTGTGGCTCAATCGGTAGGGCTCCTGTTTACCATATGGGAGGCCCCCGGTTCGGTTCCCGGGGCCTCCTGGTGGGGGCAGGCCCGCCCGCACGGCGTGGTTGGCTGACCCAGTGAGCACAAGCAGCAAGGGGGGGATAAATGAATAAATAAATAAATAATCTTTAAAAAAAATATATATATAGAAGGTGCATGGGCTGCCAGGCTCTGTGTGCCGGTAGCTGCCAGGCCCCAGGAGCCATGCAGCAAGATGATGACGTAACAGGAGAGAGACGCAGGGGAGAGACAAGGCGAGATGCTCTGAAAGCTCCGAAAGCCAGGAACTGAGGTGGCGCAGGTGGCAGAACACCTATCTCCTACATAGGAGGTCTTCAGGATCGAATCCTGGTGAAGACTGGAGAAGGATGAGAAGAGATGGCAGGAAACAGACACAGAGAGTTGCCCAGCAAATGGACACAAAACAGCAAATGGAGAAGGGGGGGTTTAGATAAAGTAAATAAATAAATCTTAAAAAAAAGACATTTTCAAAAGTAAGCTGAAATAAGATCATGATGAGGACTTTGCTTTTAGCCAAGGAGGATTTTTACTAATTATTTAGGAGATTGTTTCTTATTTCAAGTTAGAATACCACTACTTAGGTGTCTACTGTTTCCAGTCCTAAACTATTGCTCTTAAGTAAAATAAAGACACAATTTTGGTGAAATCCCATGTCTTGGATTTGCAGTGACTGGGAGCCTGAACTGTGGGGTTCCTAACTTCTAGGGCCACTGGGATGACTCATGGACTACTGACCAGGAGTTAACTCTCATTTTAGCAGTAGTTCTTAGTTCGATTGATTCCAGTGTTGTTGTTTCTGGCTCATCAAGACATGGAAAGGGAAGCATGTGGCTCAAGTGATTGGGCTCCCGTCTACCATATAGGAGGTCCAGGGTTCGATTCCTGGGGCCTCCTGGTGAAAGGCAAGCTGGCCCGTGTGGCGAACTGGCCCGAGTGGAGAGCTGACACAGCAAGATGACGCAACAAAAAGGGACACAAAAGAGAGACAATAAGAGATGCAGCAGCCCAGGGAGCTGAAGTGGCACAAGAAATTGAGCTCCTCTCTCCACTCCATTAGTTCCCGGTGCCACCTAAAAAGAAGACAAGCAAACACAGAAGAACACACAGAGAGCAGACAGCGAGTGCAAAACAACGGGGCGAGTGAGGGGGTACGATAAATAAAATATTTTTTATAAAAAGACATGGAAAGGTCATGAAAAATTTCAAGGGACAAGCACTTTGGTAAACTTTCTAGAGCCAAACACCTCTCCTTAGGCCCCTGTGAAGTTATCCAGCAGCAGTCAACTCTGGGCTCTTTATCACTGTTACTGTGATCATCAGTGGCTGTAGCAAAGACTGTGTGCTCATGTGCTTTCTGTTTTTGGTTGCAGCAATAGGAAATGCCTTTGCAGTCCTGAGCAATCCTGACAAGAGACTCCGCTATGATGAATATGGGGATGAACAGGTGACTTTCACTGCCCCACGAGCAAGACCTCATAATTATTACAGGGACTTTGAAGCTGACATCACTCCAGAAGAGCTATTCAATGTCTTCTTTGGAGGACATTTTCCTACAGGTTAGTATCCCAAAAATAATCTTTTAAAAAATTATTTGTGGCTCTCAACAAGCTGCTGAACAGAGGGGCAGTATTATAGTAGAAACAGCAAGGATTTGGAATCAGATGATCTGGAATTTGGTGCATCTGCAACCTCCAGGTGTGCATGATTTTGACCAAATCACTTGTCTTGCTAACCCTCAGTTTCCTCACCTGCAAAGTGTGGCTGATAATACCTACCTCATAGGGCTGCTGCGGGGATTATATATCTATTTTAAGTGCTTTATAAACAAGTAGCAAAATGCCTGTTATCATTATCATCATTGCAAAATAACATCTACATAAAGATACAAGCTAGAAAAGTACCTTCAGAGAATTGGAGGTAAATTAAATTTTATGAGTTGTATAGAAGACACCAGTGATACAATCTGATAATGGGCAAGGAAGCAGACATGAGCATGCCTGACAGGATTCATGGCCCAAATGCTCTCTTTACTAGCCCCTTGGACTTCCTTCACTTGCTAATTACAGGGGACTATTTAAATAAAGGCAGGAAAGATAAGCACATTCCATTTCCTGCTGGTTCACTTGGCTTACCTACTGTCTTATTTTTCTACTGGATTAAATGAGACAGTACCCTCCAAGAGCCTAGTCAGGGGCAAGGACCTTAAAATTGGCAAGGAAGGAGTGTTTGTCCCATACTAAGTATTTGGTTCTCTTTCTTTTAACCAGGAAATATTCATATGTTTTCAAATGTGACGGATGACACCCACTATTACCGCCGGCGGCACCGACATGAGAGGATGCAGACACGGAAGGAAGAGGAAGAAGATAAACCTCAGGTGCCTAGGGAGGAGAAAAGAGCTGCTGCCCACAAAGAGTTGTACTGAGCTTACCTTTATGATGTATGGTCAAGATTTAGAAGTTAAACTTGAGAAATATTGCTAAAATATGCTTTAGGAAATCAGAGGCAATGGTGAGAGTTAGATAATTGGCCCAAATAGGCCAGAATGATACCTCCTAATTCTTTGGTGGCTCTTCCTGGATCTCATTTCCCCTGTGGAGCTGTCTTGATCAAGGTTTTCTTTACTGCAGGAAATAGGAACCTCCTTCAAAATATTCAGAACTATAGGAAGATTTAAGGTCAAGGAACTAAGGAAGTCTCATAAAGCTCAAGAACAGGAAGCTAGCTAGCCCTCATGACAAATGGGAACCAGGAACTGAGAACAACACCCATATTCTCCCTGACTCTTTGGGGCCAGATTGTCTCCAGTTTAACCACTCCTCTGTGTATCTGCTTTGTTCTCTCTAAGCCCTCTGACTTGTTCTACTTCTTCTTGCAAATGGCCAGTCCACAGTGCCTAAGAGTATGTGTCCTTTCTTCAAGTGACTGCCTAGCAATGAAGGCTGATGAATCTCAAACTCAAATTCCTAGAAGAGAGAATATGTTTATCCTGCTAGGTTTAGATGTCCCCCCAGTCCAATCAGTTGTAGCTAAGACAACAGTTGCTGAATACTAATATTGCTCCCAGAGGCCCAGCCTGTAAGGGTCACAGTCTAGACCCTTTGGGTCCACTTGGGCTTTGTGGACCCTTCTGTACAATGCATTAGCAATTCCAATTTTCTATGGGAAAACTATCCTCTTTTCCAATAAACTTTATGTTGAAGGATAACATTTACACCAAATATTTTTTCTTTTTCAGACTACATATTCTGCATTTATTCAGTTACTTCCAGTTCTTGTGATTGTGATTGTATCTGTCATTACTCAGCTGCTGGCTGCTAATCCCCCTTATAGTCTATTCTACAAATCGTAAGTCAAATATTTATAAATCTTTCTTAACAACAATCCAGAGTGTGCAAGACTTGAAGGTTTTATTGATACATCACTAACATTTCATTCCACCTTTTGCTATAGAAATCATGGATTTTATGTTTAAAGGAACAGCTGGATAGTAATAGTGCACAGACTCAAAAAAAAAACTGTAGGCAAGCTCATGCGTCCTTCAGGAGATTGGTTATTTTGTTCTACAGTGACATCATCTGGTCAATTGCCGAACAGCAATAACTATTTTCTAAAGGATCCATAGAATAATTTCATCTTCAGATTAAATCCTTATCATATGTTAGAGTTGGAAAGGAACCTATTGGGTTTGTGATAGATCACTGGACTCCTGTGGGTCTGGGAATATAGTACTGGAATCCCAGTAATTCTTTTCTATTTAAAAAGTTGCAGTACTTTTATTGACAATAAGGCTACATAGTCCAACTCTAGCATCACATTTCTTTGCTTTTGCTGAAAATATAGAAATTCATTATAATCCTTGTTATTACATGCGTGATAGGAAATTTTTGTGTGTCTTCATTTAATTATTTCAATTATTTAATTGATTCTGTGCTCAAAGCTTGGTCCCTGGACCAGCTTCATTGGCATCTTATTAGAAATTCAAATTCTTGGGCCCCACTCCTTGTCTATTGAATCAGAAACCCTGGGGGTGGAGACCTGCAGTCTGAGTTTTAACAAGCCTTCCAGATAATTCTGGTGCACATTAAAGTGTGAGGATGATTGGATTAATTATTTCTTTGATTAACAATGAATAATGGGAGTGCCCACCTCCCACATGGGAGGTCCCAACTTTGGTTCCTGGTGCCTCCTGAAAAAAAACAAAAACAAACAACAAGCCAAACAAATGAGAAAACCAAATCAGGGAAGCCAATATGGCTCAGTGGTTGAGTGCTGGTTTCCCACATATGAGGTCTCGGGTTTAATCCCCGGCCCCCCAGTACCTCAGGAAGAAAAAAAAAAAAAAAAATCCCTAAGTAGAAACATAAAAGGAGAGCCTGGGAAAAGGCCTATTTCTGCTCTTTTAAGATGGAATTTGTTCCGTTTGAACAAAATCAGCTTGAATTTCCTGTCAGTTAGTTTTAACTTGAATTTGGGTTCCCTTCTATACTCCCTTATGGTTAGAATTTAGTTAACCTAGGCCTCTTAATATTTTTGAGTACCAGATACTGGTGGACATCTTGGGCCCAAAGAAGCCCAGAACACATCACTAAAATTTTTGTCTGAGTTTTTTGCAGTTCTCACTTGGCAACTATGTATGGAGTATGTTTTATCAGGCCCTAAAAAATTGATGCTAGGTTGGTACAAGCAATCTGGTTATTTGCAAATAATTTACTACAACATTAATCAGTTTATTCAACCACATTTACCAATAGTTTACTCTTTGTCAGGTACACTATACACTATACAAATTATTTTTTTAAGCATTCAGCGTTCTACTTTTAGCATAGAAAGTAATATGAGAGGTGAATCCTTTAAGAAAATTCACAGTATGAACACGCTCACATAATATCAATAATGACATTACAGTTCCTGCTTTGCTAGGGAAATAGTAAAATTCGGGTATATTAGAAAATGATACGTGCATCTGCCCTAAACAAGGTGACTGTGATATCTGTGAGGCCAGTGCTAAGAGTGATATTTCCAAATATAACAAGCTGACCTGAGTCTCTCTGTCTTTGTTTCAGAACCTTGGGCTATACCATTTCAAGAGAAACCCAGAACCTCCAAGTGCCTTACTTTGTGGATAAAAACTTTGACAAGGCCTACAGAGGAGCATCTCTGCGTGACCTAGAGAAGGCAATAGAGAAGGATTACATCGATTACATACAGACGAGTTGTTGGAAGGAGAAACAACAAAGTAAGATGTTCTAAAAGGGGTCTTAGCAGATGGCCATGATTCTTAACCTAGATATCCCCAGCTTCCTGATCCCTCTTTACTCTTTGTTGGGGTCACACATGTTTGGCCCATTCAGGATACTACAAAAAGAAAAAAGAAAAAAAAAAAGTTTATTGACAGCGTAAGTGTAGCCAGGACTTGGAAACTTTAGGAATTAGATGGTACAAAGGGCCTAGCTGTATTTATCTGTCTGTTTCTGGATCTCTGCCTCTCTGCCCATTTGCCCTTTCTTTGCCAACTGTCTTCCTTTACTTCTTCAGGCTTTCCTCCTTCATAACCTTGTTTGTTGTGGTTTATTGTAGTGCTACCTCCTAGTCGTTCTCCCAGCCCTACCAGTCTGTGGCCCCTTTCTACATCATAAACTTCATCTTTTGGTTTTCCTCACCAACTGGTTTGGTCCACAGTTTCCTAATTCTACATTCCCTAGAGGGAAATCTGATTGATCCTGCCTAACTTTTTGAGTCAGGCCAAAGGTTTGTAGGTTGCTGGTCTTGAGTCAGTTGCTCTGCCCCCATCCTCCAGTTAGCTGTGGCCACACAGAACAAATGCGACCCCAGATCTGCCCCTTTATGGGTGGGTGTGAGCAGGCTTTCTTCCCTTTTTCCCTTTCTGAAGACAATGGGGATGACAGTGTCTGCCACTTGGTTTACCAAGTCCAATGAGTGTGACTGAGAGTTCTGGTAGCAAGGGTAGGCCTGTCTCTAGACCAACAAGGTTCACTTTTTATTCCACTTAAATTCCCCCCACATGTACAGTTAGAAACTGTATCTTATGAAACTTGGGTTTAGTTATTATTTTTAATTAATACTTTATTTTTAGAATGATTTTTGGTGTTGAGAAAAATTAGGCAGATAGTAAAGAGTTCACATAAACTCCCTCTCCCCACCCATAAATCCCCTATTATTAACATCTATTGGGAGGCGGCTGTGGCTCGATCAGTGGGGCTCCCGTTTGCCATGTGGGAGGCCCCGGGTTCGGTTCCCGGGGCCTCCTGGTGAGGGCGGGCCCGCCCGCGCGGCGTGGTTGGCTGACCCGGCGAGCGCGGGCAGCAGGGGGGGGATAAATGAATAAATAAATAAAATCTTTAAAAAAAAAAAAAAAAACATCTATTGTTAACTATTGCATTAGTGTGGTACATTTGTTACAAATTATGAAACAATATTTATATAGTATTATTAACTAAAGTCCAGAGTTTACATTAGGAGTCATAGTTTCTGTTGTACTTTTCCATGGGTTTTTTAAAAATCTTTTTAAAAATTATTTTTAATTACGGTAAAATATACATACATATAAAAATCACTTTAGTCCTTTTAAGTGGACAATTCTTTGACATTAAGTACTTTGACAATACTATTTCCAGGCAATTTTCATCATCCCAAACCAAAACTCATGCTCATTTAGCAATAACTCCCCATTCCTCCTTCCCCCCACCCCTGATAACCACTATTCTGCTTTCTGTCTCTATGAATATGCTTATTCTAAGATTTCATATAGGAGAAATTATGCAATAATTGTCCTTTTGTGTCAGGCTTATTTCATTCAACATGATGTCTTCAAGGTTCATCAGAATAGTAGCATGTACCAGCACTTTACCTCTTTTTAGGGCTGAATAATACTCTACTCTGTTTATCCATTCATCTGTTTATCCATTCATCTGTTGATGGACCCTTGAGTTGCTTCCACCTTTCAGCTATTGTGGATAATGCTGTGATGAATATTCATGTAGAAATATCTGTCCTGATTTCAATTCTTTTCAATACCTCAAAGTAGAATTCCCAGGTCACATAGTAATTCTGTATATAATTTTCTGAGGAACCGCCACACTGTTTTCCACAGTGGCTATACCACTTTACATTCCCACTAACAATGTACAAGTGTTTCTATTTCTTGCATCCTTGCCAGCACTTGTTATTTTGTTTTGTAAATAATGCCATTGTAGTAGGTGTGAAGGGATATCTCACTGCAGTTTTAATTCGCTTTTCTTTAATGGATAATGATGGATAATAGGAATCTTTTCCTATGCTTATTGGCCAGCCAAGTATCATCTTTGAAGAAATATCTATTAAAATCTTTGTCCTTTTTAAATTTGGGTTTGTCTTTTTGCTGTTGAGTTGTAGGAGTTCTTTATATATTCTAGATATTAAACCCTTATGAGATAAAAGTTTATCAGGTCTTTAATAACAACTTAGTTTGACTAGTACCAACCTATTTTCAGTAGTAAACAAACACTGTACTCCTATATAGCTCCATTCCTTCCCTCTTTATATTGTTTTTGGCTCAGATTATATCTTTATAGATTGTATGCCCTTTAACATAGATTTAAAATGTTATTTGAGGCATTTGCCTCTTAAATCATATAGGGGAGGGAAGCAGCTACAAACCAAAAGTTCAATAATACAGGATATTATATTTACCTATGTAGTTACCTTTATCAGTGTTCTTTATCTCTCTTATGGCTTCAAGTTACTGTCTAGTATCGTTTTATTTCAGCCTAAAGTGATCCCTTTGGTATTTCTTGTAGGGCAGGTCTTCTGGTAATGAACTCTTTCAGATTTTATCTGTAAATGTCTTAATTTTTCTGGATGTAAAATTATTGGTTGTCAGTTTTTTCCTTTAAGGACTTTAAATATGCCCTCCCACAAACTTTTGGACTCTATGGTTTCTGATGAGAAATATGCTGTTAATCTTATTTGGGATCCCTTGTATGTTATAAGTCTCTTCTCTTTTGCTGCTTTCAAAATCCTCTCTTTGACTTTGGATTTTGACAATCTCACTATAATGTGTCTTGGTGTAAATATCTTAGGGTCTATCCTGCTTGGAGTTTTTTGGGCTTCCTGGATATATATATATATTCATGTATTTCTTCTGATTTGGGACATTTTTGGCCATTGTTTCTTCAAATACTTTTTCTGCCCCATTCTCTCTCTTGTTCTTCTGGGATTCCAATATGGTGTATGTCCCACTTGTCCCTCAGACTCTGTTCATTTTTGTTCTTTATTTTTTCCTTCTGCTCTTCACACTGGTTAATTTCAATTGTCTTCAAATTCATTTATCCTTTCTTCTGCCAGTTCAAATCTGCTATTGAATCCATCAAATGAGTTTTTTGTGTCAATTACTGTACTTTGCAGCTTCCAAATTTCTGTTTGGTTCTTTTGTATAATTTCTATCTGCTTATTTTGTTCAGAAAGCATTTTCCTAATTTTCTTTAGCTCTTTGCATATGGATTCCTTTAGTTCATTGAACATATTTAAGATAGATGAATTAAAGTCTTTGACTAGTAGTTCCAGTGTATGAGCTTCCACAGGGATGGCTTCTGGAAAATTCTTTTTTTTTGTTCTGTGAATGGGCCATACTTTCCTGTGTCTTTTGTAAATTTTTTGTTGAGAACTGGACATTATGCACATTAGGTTGTTATAACTAGAAATATAGGTCTCCCACTCCTCTGGGATTGCTAAATTTTTTTGGTTTTTGTTGTTGAGGGCTAGAACTGTCAGTCTTTGACTTTTCCAAACTATTTGTGCTCCAAAATGGGGAATGGAAAGAGAGAGAGAGAGAGAGGAAAAAAAATGTACTGGCTCTTTAAGACTCCTCTGCTGCTTTTGCCCCACAGGGGTTGGAACAATAGCCAACCTCAGAGCCTCCCTCCAGCTATTTGAAGTACCTGGTCAAAAGCAGTGATGGGGGTGGATGTGGCTCAAGTGGTTGGGCATCTGTCATATGGAGGGACCCAGGTGCTTCTGTCTGTCATATGGAGGGACCCAGTTTCGCTTCCCCGGACCTCCTGGTAAAATAAAAAAAGGGAGAGACACAGGAGAGAGCCAAGATGCGCCGGAAACTAGGAACTGCGGTGGCGCAGGTGGCAGAGTGCCTTTCTCCCACATCAGAAGTCCCTAGGATTGAATCCTGGTGAAGACTGGAGGAGAAGGATGAGAAGAGAAGGCAGGAAACAGACACAGAATATCACCCAGTGAATGGACAGGGACAGCAAGCGGGGGTGGGGGGGTGGGGGTGGGGAATAAATAAAGTAAATAAATAAATCTTAAAAAAAAAAAAAAAGCAGTGATAGGTGGCCATCAGAACACTGCTCCCCACCAGCAAGATTTTGGAGGCTTAGGTCTTTATAGCCTACCGTGGTACCAGCAAGCTGCACCAGAACCAAACCTGCAGTCCCACTGCTATCTGCCAAACATTGGGGGGAGGGGATATGGTAGCCACTTCAGGGAGGGTGAAATTGACTGATATTTACAAGCTTCTTCCTCCAGCTCTTCCCTGGGTGCAGTATAGTATTCCACTCCAGAGTTTCAAAATTGTTGATTCAGCCAGTTCCAGCCAGTTCCAGCCAGTTTAATAGTTGTTTTGGTTTTTTTTTTTCAAGTTTTTGTTGAGCTTTTATTGAATTTTTAGCAGCATAACATTCACTTCTCTTTTCCATTTTGTATTTAATAATAGTTTCAAATTTGTCATTGTCATATATGTTTTCCATACAAGCTAATGCATTCTATTTTTTTTGACATATCAATTTTACTGATGAATATTATTAAAGCATACAATTCATCCAAAGTGTACAATCAATGGTATTTGGTATAATCACATAGTTATGCATTCATCACTTCAATCATTATTAGAGCATTTTCATTATTTCCATGATAATAATAAACAAAACACAGACAAATAAACAAGAAAATTCTTCATCTCTCAATCTCTGTGTTTCCCCTGCTGTACATAACTGCTATTTCTGGCTATTCTTGCACAATTATCTATTAAGCAGTTTTATTGAGATATATTCACATACTATGATCTATCTAAAGTGTATAATCAATGGCTTTTAGTATATCAATGCTGTGCATTCATCATCACAAAAAATTTTATAATTATTTCATTACTTCAAAAAGGAAAACTGCACACCCCTTAGCATGTCTTCCCTAGCCCTACATAACCACTAATCAAATTTCACCTTTATAAATGGATTTATATTTAAATTTTATATAAATGGAATCATACAATATATTACACAATATATTTAGTTCATAATAACACAGTCATACAGTATTTGTCTTTTTGTGTCTGGCTTGCTTCGCTCAACATAATGTCCTCCAGGTTCATCCATGTTGTCATATGCTTTATGACTTCATTTCTTCTTACAACTGCGTAATAGTCCATCATGTGAATATACCACAGAATGTTTATCTATGCATTGGTTCATGGACACTTGGGTTGTTTCCAGCTGTTGGCAATGGTGAATAAAACTGCTATAAACATAGGTGTACAGATATCTATTTGTGTCACTGCTCTCAGTTCTTCTGGGTGTATACCCAGGAGTGGTATTGCAGGGTCACATGGCAAGTCTATATTCAGCTTCTTTAGGAATTGCCAAATAGTCCTCCACAGTGGCTGTACCATTCTGCATTCCTACCAACAGTGAATAAGTGTTCTTATCTCTCCACATCTACTCCAACACTTGTAGTTCTGTCTTTTTAATAGTGGCCATTCTGATAGGTGTGAAATGATACCTCATTGTAGTTTTGATTTGCATTTCCCTAATCATGAGTGATGTTGAGCATTTCTTCATGTGTTTTTTTGCCATTTGTATTTCTTCTTTGGACAAATGACTCTTCAAGTCTTTTGCCCATTTTTTAATTGGGTCGTTTGTCTTTTTATTGTTGAGTTGTAACATCTCTTTATATATCCTAGATATTAAACCCTTATCAGACATGTGATTTCCAAATATTTTCTCCCATTGAGTTGGCTGCCTTTTCACCTTTTTGACAAAGTCCTGTGAGGTGCAAAAGTGTTTAATTTTGAGGGGGTCCCATTTATCTATTTTTTCTTTCATTTGCGTGTATTTTGGGTGTATGGTCTAAGAAACCATCACCTACCACAAAGTCTTGAAGATGTTTCCCTAAATTTTCTTTTTTTTTTTTTTTTTACCGGGAGGTACCGGGGATCGAACCCTGGTCTCTCCATATGGTAGACGGACGCCGAACCTCTTGAGCCACATCCGTTTCCCCCTAAATTTTCTTCAAGTAGTTTTATGATCCTGGCTTTTATATTTAAATCTTAGATCCATTTTCAGTTGAATCTTGTCTAGGGAGTGAGATAGGGGTCCTCTTTTATTCTTTTGGTTATAGATATCCAGTTCTGCTAGCACCATTTTTTGAAGAGACTATTTTGTCCCGTTAACATGGACTTGGTAGGTTTGTCAAAAACTAGTTGATAGTAGAGGTGAGGGTTTATTTCTGAATCTCAATTCTATTCCACTGATTGATGTGTCTGTCTTTATGGCAGTACCATGCTGTTTTGACCAATCTAGCTTTGTAATGTGTTTGAAAGTCAGACAGTGAAATTCCTCACATGTTGCTCTTCTTTTTCAGAATGCTTTTGGCTATTCAGGTGCACTTTCCCTTCCAAATGAATTTGGGAATTGCCTTTTCTAATTCTGTAAAGTAGGCTGTTGGAATTTTGATTGGTATTGCATTGAATCTCTAAATCAGTTTTTGTAGGATTGACATCTTCATGATATTTAGTCATCCAATCCATTAACACAAAATGTGTTTCCATTTGTTTAGGTCTTCATTGATTTCTTTTAACATTGTTTTGTAGTTTTCTGCACATAGGTCCTGTACTTCTTTTTTTTTTTTTTTTTTTTTTAAGATTTATTTAATTAATTAATTAAAATTTTTAAAAGATTTATTTTATTTATTTATTTATCCCCCCCTTGCTACTTGTGCTCACTGTGTCCATTTGCTGTGCGTTTTTCTGTGTCTGCTTGACTCCCTTTGTTGTGTCATCTTGCTGTGCCAGCTCACAGTGCTGCGCGGGCCATTGCGCAGGCTGGCTTTGCCATATGGTAAACGGGAGCCCAACCACTTGAGCCACATCCGCTTCCCCCTGTACTTGTTTGGTTAAATTTATTCCTAGATATTTGAATCTTTTTGCTGCTATTATAAATGGAATTTTCCCCCTGATTTCCTCCTCAGGTTGTTCAGTACTAGGGTTCAAAAACATTACTTATTTTTACATGTTGATCTTGTATCCTGCCACTTTGCTGAACTCATTTATTGGCTTAAGTAGCTTTGTCGTGGATACTTCAGAATTTTCTAAATAAGGTCATGTCGTCTGCAAATAGTGATGAGAGTTGTACTTCCTCTTTTTCTACTTAGATGCCTTTAAGTTTTTTTTTCTTCTCTAATTGCTCTAGCTAGAACTTCTAATACAATGTTGGATAACAGTGGTGACAGTGGGCATCCTTGTCTTGTTCCTGACCTTAGAGGGAAAGCTTTCAACCTTTCCCCATTGAGTACAATGTTGGCTGTGGGTTTTTCATATATGCCTTTTATCATATTGAGGAATTTTCCTTCTATTCCTATCTTTTGAAGTGTTTTATCAAAAAAGGATGCTGGATTTTGTTAAATGCCTTTTCTGCGTCGATTGAGATCATCATGTGGTTTTTTTCCTTTAATTTGTTAATGTGGTGTATTACATTGATTGATTTTCTTATGTTGAACCAACCTTGCATACCAGAAATAAATCCCACTTGGTTGTGATGTGTAAATCTTTTAATATACTGCTGGATTCAATTTGCAAGTATGTTGTTGAGAATTTTTGCATCCATGTTCATTAGAGAGATTGGTCTGTAATTTTCTTTTTTTGTAGTATCTTTATCTGGCTTTGTTATTAGGGTGATGTTGGCACCATAAAATGTGTTGGGTAATTTTCCCTCCTCTTAAATTTTTTTGAAGAGTTTTAACAGGATTAGTGTTAATTCTTTTCATAATGCTTGGTAGAATTCACCTGTGAAGCCATCTGGTCCTGGACTTTTCTTTGTTGGGAGATTTTTGATGACAGATTCAATCTCTTTAGATGTGATTCGTTTGTTAAGTTCTTGTATTTCTTGTAGTGTCAGTGTAGGTTGTTGGTGCATTACTAGGAATTTGTCCATTTCATCTAGGTTGTCTACTTTGTTGGCATACAGTTTCTCATAATATCCTCTTATGATCATTTTTATTTCTGTGGGGTCTTTCGTAACTTCCCCCCTTTCATTTCTGATTGTATTTATTTGCATCTTCTCTCTGTTTTTCTAGTCTAGCTAGGGGTTTGTCAATTTTATTGATCTTCTCAAAAACCAGCTTTTGGTTTTGTTGATTTCTTCTGTTTTTTTTGTTCTCAATTTCATTTCATTTATTTCTGCTCTAATATTTTTTTTAAGATTTTATTTATTTATTTACTTATTCATTTATTTATTCCACCCCCCTCATTGTTTTGCGCTTGCTGTCTGCTCTCTATGTCTGTTCATTGTGTGCTCGACTTCCTTTTTGGGAGGCACCAGGAACCAAACCTGGGACCTCACATGTGGGAGGGAGGTACCCAATCACTTGAGCCACCTCTGCTCCCTCTGCTCTAATCTTTATGGTTTCTTTCCTTCTGCTTACTTTGGGATTGGTTTGCTGTTCTGTTCTTTTTCTATTTTCTCTAGTTGTTCATTTAAATCTTCGATTTTAGCTATTTCTTCTTTTTTCATGTAGGTGTTTAGGGCTATAAATTTCCCTCTCAAGACTGCCTTTGCTGTATCCCACAAGTTTTGATAAATTGTGTTCTTGTTTTCATTTGTCTCACTATATTTACTGATTTCACTTGCAATTTCTTCTTTAACCCACTGATTATTTAGGAGTGTGTTGTTTAGCCTCCATACATTTGCGAATTTACTTTTTTCTTGTCTACTGTTGATTTCCAGTTTCATTTCATTATGATCTGAGAAGGTGCTTCGTATAATTTCAATCTTTTTATATTTATTGAGAGCTATATTGTGCCCTAACATGTGGTCTGTCCTGGAGAAAGATCCATGGGCACTTGAGAAGAATATATAACCCACTGAGTTTGGATGCAATGTTTTGTATATGTCTGTTAAGTCTTAACTTTGTTCAAGTTCTCTGTTTCCTTGTTGATCTTCTGTCTAGTTGTTCTATCTAATGATGTGAGAGGGGTGTTGAAGTCTCCAGTGATTATTGTAGACATGTCTATTTCTCTCTTCAGTTTTGCCAGAGGTTGCCTCATGTATTTTGGGGCACCCTTGTTAGGTTCATAGATATTTATGACTGTTAAATCTTCCTGGTGGATTGTCCCTTTTATTAATATATAATGGCCTTTGGGGGACGGATGTGGCTCAAACAGTTGAGCGTCTGTCTCCCATATGGAGGGACCTGGGTTTGATCCCCGGGACCTCCCGGTAAAAAATATATATATATTTTTATATATAATGGCCTTCTGTATCTCATAACTTTTTTGCATTAAAGACCATTTTGTCCGATATTAGTATAGCTATCCCTGCTCTTTTTTTGGTTACTGTTTGTGTGGAGTATCTTTTTCCAACCTTTCACTTTCAGATGGTTTGTATCCCTGGGTATAAGGTCAGTTTCTTATAAGCAGCATATGGATGGCTTATGTTTTTTTAATCCATTCTGTCATCTATATCTTTTAATTGGGGAGTTTAATTCATTTACATTCAATATATTACTGTAAATGCATTATTTAATTCCACCATTTTCTTCTTTGATTTTCATATGTCATATATTTTTGTCTTTTTACTCTTTTGGTTATCCTTTCTGCTATTCTTTCTTCTAAACTCTCCTCCAAGCCTCTCTCTCCTGTCTTTTCTTTCAGGTTCTAAGGCTTCCTTTAATAGTTCCTACAAAGGTGGATTCTTTTTTACGAACTCTTAGTTTCTATTTCTGAATATTTTATACTCACCTTCATATTTGAAGGAAATTTTTGCTGGATAAAGAATTCTTGGGCTCAGATTTTGGAGACTGGATTCTCCTCTGGGCCCACACATAATAAAAACTTTGTTCCTCCGTCAAAAAAAAAAAAAAAAAAAAAAAAAGAATTCTTGGCTGGCAGTTTTTCTCTTTCAATATCCTAATTGTGTCATACCACTGTCCTCTTAACTCCATGGTTTCCGATGAGAAATCTACGCTAAGTCTTACTGGGTGTCCTTTGTATGTGATGGTTTGCTTCTCCCTTGCCGCTCTTAGAATTTTCTCTTATCTTTGACATTTGACATTCTGAGTAGTATGTGTCTTGGAGTAGGTCTATTTGGATTTCTTCTGATTGGGGTATGGTGTGCTTCTTGGACATGTAAGTTCATTTCTTTTGTGAGAGTTGGGAAAGTTTCAGCTATTATTTCCTCAAATACTCTTTCTGCCCCTTTTCCCTTCTATCCTTCTTCTGGAACTCCCATGACATGTATGTTGTTGCGTTTTGTATTGTCATTCAATTCCCTGAGCCCCTGCTCAATTTTTTCCATTCTTTTCTTTTTCTGTTCTTTTCTCTCTTCAATTTCTGCTGTTCTGCCTACAAGGTCTTGAAGATGTTTCCCTATATTTTCTTCTAGTAGTTTTATGGTCCTGGCTTTTATATTTAGATCTTTGATCCATTTTGAGATGATTCTTGTATAGGGGGTAATATAGGGGTCCTCTTTCATTCTTTTGGTAATAGATATGCAGTTCTCCCAACACCATTTGTTGAAGAGACTGTTTTTTCCCATTAGCGTGGGCTTGGTAGGTAGTTGACTGTATAAGTGAGGGTATTTTCTAGGTTCTCAATTCTATTCCACTGATCGATGTGTCTATCTTTGCCAGTACCATGCTGTTTTGACCACTGTAGCTTTGTAATATGTTTCAAGGTCAGGCAGTGAAATTTCTCCCACATTGCTCTTCTTTTTTAGAATGCTTTTGGCTATTCAGGTGCACTTACCCTTCCAGATGAATTTGGTAATTGCCTTCTCTAATTCTGTCAAGTAAGCTGTTGGGATTTTGATTGGTATTGCATTGAATCTATAAATCAGTTTGGGCAAGATTGATATCTTCATGATATTTATTCTTCCAATCTATGGACACAGAATGTCTTTCTGTTTGTTTCAGTCTTTTTTATTTCTTTTAGCATTGTTTTGTAGTTTTCTGCATATAGGTCCTGTACTTCTTGGGTTTAATTAACTCCTAAGTATTTTAGTCTTTTTGTTGCTATTGAAAATGGAATTTTTCTCCTGATTTCCTCCTCAGGTTGTTCAGTACTAGTGTACAAAAACATTACTGATTTTTGCGTGTTGATCTTATATCCTGCCACTTTGCTGAACTCATTTATTAGTTCAACTAGCTTTGTTGTGGATACTTCAGGATTTTCTAAGTACAGGATCATATCATCAGCAAACACTGAAAGTTTTACTCTCTTTTCCATTTGGATGCCTTTAATTTTTTTTTCTTGTCTAATTGCCCTAGCTAGAACTTCTAGTACAATGTTGAATAACACTGGTGACAGTGGGCATCCTTGTCTTGTTCCCAATCTTAGAGGGAAAGCTTTCAACCTTTCCCCATTAAGTATGATGCTGGCCGTGGGTTTTTCATATATGCCTTTTATCATATTGAGGAGTTTTCCTTCTATTCCTATCTTTTGAAATGTTTTTATCAAAAAAGGATGCTAGACCTTGTCGAATGCCTTTTTTGCATCTATTGAGGTGATCATGTGTTTTTTTTTCGTTCAATTTGTTGATGTGGTGTATTACATTGATTGATTTTCTTATGTTGAACCAGCCTTGCATACCAGGAATAAATCCTACTTGGTGGTGATGTATATATAAATCTTTTGAAATGCTGTTGGATTCAATTTGCAAGTGTTTTGTTGAGAAATTTTGCATCTATGTTCATTAGAGAGATTGATCTGTAATTTTCTTTTCTTGTAGAATCTTTATCTGGCTTTGGTATTAAGGTGATGATGGCTTCATAAAATGTGTTGGGTAATTTTCCCTCCTCTTCAATTTTTTTGAAGAGTTTAAACAGGATTGGTGTTAATTCTTTTCATAATGCTTGGTAGAAATCACCTGTGAAGCCATCTGGTCCTGGACTTTACTTTGCTGGGAGATTTTTGATGATGGATTCACTCTTCTTAAATGTGATTGGTTTGTTAAGTTCTTGTATTTCTTGTAGCGTCAGTGTAGGTTCATTGTGTGTTTCTAGAAATTTGTCCATTTCATCTAGCTTGTCTAGTTTGTTGGCATATAGTTTCTCATAATATCCTCTTATGATTCTTTTTATTTCTGTGGGGTTATTTGTAACTTCCCCCCTTTCATTTCTGATTGTATTTATTTGCATCTTCTCTCTTTTTTAGTCGCTAGACTAACAAAGAACCAGCTTTTGGTTTTGTTGATTTTCTCTATTGTTTTTCTGTTCTCATTTATTTATACTCTAATCTTTTTTTTTTTTTAAGATTTTTTTTTTTTAATTTATTTATTTTATCCATTTTAAACCCCCCCTTCCCCATTTGCTGTTTTTGTGTCCATTTGCTGGGCAATTCTCTGTTTGTGTTTCCTGCCATCTCTTCTCATCCTCCTCCTCCAGTCTTCACCAGGATTCGATCCTGGAGACCTCCGATGTAGGAGAGAGGTATTCTGCTGCCTGCGCCACCTCAGCTCCTGGCTTCTGGAGCTTTCGGAGCATCTCGTCTTGTCTCTCCTCTGTTACGTCATCATCCTGCTGCATGGCTCCCAGGGCCCAACAGCTCAGCGGCACACAGAGCCTGACAGCCCATGCGCTTTCTATATATATATTTTTTATTTTACCGGGAGGTCCCGGGGATCAAACCCAGGTCCCTCCATATGGCAGACGGACGCCCAACCATTTGAGCCACATCCGCCCCCCCTACTCTAATCTTTATTATTTCTTTCCTTCTGCTTGCTTTGGGATTGGTTTGCTGTTCTTTTTCTAGTTTCTCTAGTTGTTCAATTAAACTTTGAGTTTAGCTCTTTCTTATTTTTTTTTTTTTTTTTTTTTTTTTTTTTTTACCGGGAGGTCCCGGGGATCGAACCCGGGTCCCTCCATATGGGAGACGGACGCCCAACCAGTTGAGCCACATCCAACCCTCTTATTTTTTAATATAGGCATTTAGGACTATAAATTTCCCTCTCAAGACTGCCTTCGCTGTATCCCATAAGTTTTGATACGTTGTGTTCTCATTTTCATTTGTCTCAATATATTTACTGGGAAGCGGCTGTGGCTCAATCAGTAGGGCTCCCGTTTACCATATGGGAGGCCCCGGGTTCGGTTCCCGGGGCCTCCTGGTGAAGGCAAGCCCGCCCGCACGGATATATATATATATATATATTTACTGATTTCATTTGTAATTTCTTCTTTTTTTTTTTTTAAGATTTTATTTATTTATTCATTTATCCCCCCCTTGCTGCTTGTGCTTGCTGGGTCAGCTAACCACGCCATGCGGGTGGGCTTGCCTTCACAGGAGGCCCCGGGAACCAAACCTGGGGCCTCCCATATGGTAAACGGGAGCCCTACTGATTGAGCCACAGCTGCTTCCCTGCAATTTCTTCTTTGACCCACTGAATATTTAGGAGTGTGTTGTTCAGTCTCCACACATTTGCAAATTTACTTTTTTCCTACTATTTTTTTTTTTTTTTTTTTTTTTACCGGGAGGTACTGGGGATCGATCCCTGGTCTCTCCATATGGTAGACGGACGCCGAACCTCTTGAGCCACATCCGTTTCCCTTTTTCCTACTATTGATTTCTAGTTTCATTCCATTATGATCTGAGAAGGTGCTTTGTATAATTTCAATCTTTTTATATTTATTGAGAGCTGAATTGTGACCTAACATGTGGTCTATCCTGGAGAAAGATCCATGGACACTTGAGAAGAATGTATAACCCGCTGAGTTTGGATGCAGTGTTCTGTATATGTCTGATAGGTCTAACTTGTTTATCATATTGTTCAAGTTCTCTGTTTCCTTGTTGATCTTTTGTCTAGTTGTTCTATCTAATGATATGAGTGGGGTGTTGAAGTCTCCAACGATTATTGTAGAAATGTCTATTTCTCCCTTCATTTTTGCCAGAGTTTGTCTCATATATTTTGGGGCACCCTGGTTAGGTGCGTAGATATTTATGACTGTTATATCTTTTTTTTTTTTTTTTTTTTTACCGGGAGGTACCAGGGATCGAACCCTGGTCTCTCCATATGGTAGACGGACGCCGAACCTCTTGAGCCACATCCGTTTCCCCGACTGTTATATCTTACTGGTGGATCATCCCTTTTATTAATATATAATGGCCTTCTGTATCTCTTATAACTTTTTTGCATTTAAAGTCTGTTTTGTCTGATATTAGTATAGCTACCCCTGCTCTTTTCTGGTTACTATTTCTATGGACTATCTTTTTCCAACCTTTCACTTTCAGCTGGTTTGTATCCTTGGGTCTAAGGTGAATTTCTTGTAAGCAGCATATGGATGGCTCATGTTTTTTTATCCATTCTATCAGCCTGTATCTTTTGATTGGGGAGTTTAATCCATTCACATTCAATGATATTACTTTAAATGCACTATTTATTTCCTCCATTTTATTCTTTGGTTTTCATAGGTTATCTTGTCTTTATCTCCCTTTTTACTCTTTTGGTTATCCTTTCTGCTATTCTTTCTTCTGTACTCTCCTCCAAGCCTCTCTCTCCTGTCTTTTTCTTTCAGGTTCTAAGGCTTCCTTTAATATTTCCTGCAAAGGTAGATTCTTTTTTGCAAACTCTCTTGGTTTCTGTTTGTTTGTGAATATTTTATACTTACCTTCATATTTGAAGGACAGTTTTTCTGGATAAAGAATTCTTGGCTGGCAGTTTTTCTCTTTCAGTTTCCTAATTGTATCATACCTCTGTCTTCTCGCCTCCATGGTTTCTGAAGAGAAATCTGCACTAAGTATTATTGGATGTCCCTTGTACATGATCGTTTGCGTCTCTCTTGCTGCTCTGAGAATTTTCTCTTTATCTTTGACATTTGACATTCTGAGTAGTATGTTTCTTGGCGTAGGTCTATTTGGATTTCTTCTGATTGGGGTATGGTGTGCTTCTTGGACATGTAAGTTCATTTCTTTCGTGAGAGTTGGGAAAGTTTCAGCTATTATTTCCTCAGATACTCTTTCTGCCCCTTTTCCCTTCTCTTCTCCTTCTGGAACTCCGAGGACATGTATGTTGTTGCGTTTTGTGTTGTCATTCAACTCTCTGAGCCCCTGCTCAATTTTTTCCGTTCTTTTCTCTCTCTCTCCTTTTCTCTCTTCAATTTTAGCTGCTCTGTCTTCAGTATTACTTATTCTTTCTTCTATCATTTCAAGCCTGCTGTTGTATGCCTCAAATGTGTTTTCGACCTCACCTATTGTGTCTTTCATTCCCATGAGTTCTGTTATTTTTCTGTTCAGGATTTCAAATTCTTCTTTGTGTTCGCTCAGTGTCTTCTTGATGTCATTTATCTCTTTAACCATATTGTCTTTCAACTCATTAAATTGATTTTGGAAATTTGTGCTCATCTCACTGATTAGTTCTCTCAAATTCTGCATCTCTTCTGGGACTTTGATGTATTCCTTTTCTTGGGCCATGTCTTCCATTTTCTTAGTACGACTTGTAATTTTTTGCTGATGTCTAGGCATCTGATTAGGATGGTGGTTTACTCGGATGCTCAATTTCTTTCTCTTTCAAAGGAATTTAGTGGCAGGAGGCTGGGTGTTACTGCTGCTCTTTGATTCTTGGTTCAACCTGGATCATTAGGATTGTCCCTGTTAGTTGCTCAAAACTGGGCTCTGTACCCAGTAATGGGTTACAGACCTGCTTTCTAGGGCCATAGGGAGGGAGGCTATAAAGGCAGGAAAAAGCCTCTCTTACTTGTTTTTAATTTTCTCACATGCACTTCCTTGGTTTGCCAGCAGATGGTGCTCTTTGGCAGCCCTCTTAGTTCAATGTCTGTGTTTGCTGCAACACAGACCGATCAATGTAGTAGAGGTTCCTGCTGGGAGGCTAATAGCCTTGTAATTCAGACTTTTTCAGAGACAGTTCTCCAGCCTCCTCTGGCAGCCCCCTCTGTTTTTTAGTGTAGGAAATAGTTCCACTCCCCTCTGCACCCTCAATAATCAGTCCCAGTTAGTAGAGGAGATTAGGAGGGTGGGCTCTCTTTAATCCCTTGCCAGCACTCAAATCAAACAATGGCACAGCTCCGCCTAGCCTGGAATGGCTCTGGGACACAGCAGACCAAATCTGTGGATCAAAAGCTGAGTCAGCCTCAGGCTATGTCCCTCTCTCTTCCCTTTCCTGGGGAGGTATGTCCTCAACAATCAGTCCAGGTTAGAAGAGAGGGAAAAAAAAAAAAAAAAAAAGAAAGGGAGATTGAGAGGGATGGATCTCTCCAGTTCTGTGCTGTCTCCCAGGGCAAATCAGGACTTGGTCCCACCCAGCCTGGAAGGTGGGACACAGCAGACCAAATTTGTGGGTCAGAAGCTGTATCAGCCTTAGACTGTGTCACTCTCTCTCCCCTTTCCTGGGGTGGTGGATCCCTGTAGCCTGCTCACAGGCCTGAGAATTCTCAAGTGTGTTTAGTGTGGGGGAGGGTGCCAGCAGCAGCAGCCACTGGTTTCAACTGACAGTTTTGCTGTCATGATTCCCCTCCTTTTTCCCTCTCTCTTCTGGGCAGTGTCCAGCCTTCGTCTGGTGTTCTAAACCCTAGAAGATCTTTTTCCAGGCCATTTCAGCCTGTCCTCTAGCTATATTTCTGGTTGAGAAGAAAATCCCTTGTCTTTCTAGTCTGCCATCTTCCTGAAAGTCTAGTTGTTTTGATGGAGGGGCTAATTCCTGGAGCTTCCTAGTCTGCCACCTTCTCACAATCCTCTAATCAATTTTTTTTTTTTTTTTTTTTTTTTTACCGGGAGGTCCCGGGTATAGAACCTGGGTCCCTCCATATGGGAGACGTACGCCCAACCATTTGAGCCACATCCGTCCCCCTCTAATCAATTTTTAAAACACAAACTCTGACTCATTTTTTTTTTTAAGATTTATTTATTTACTATATCCATTTTAAACCACCCCCTTCCCATTTTGCTGTTTTGTGTCCATTCACTGGGCAATTCTCTGTGTCTGTCTTCTGCCATCTCCTCCCATCCTCCTCCTCTAGTCTTCACCAGGATTCAATCCTGGAGACCTCCGATGTAGGAGAGAGGTGTTCTGCCACCTGCGCCACCTCGGTTCCTGGTTTTCAGAGCTTTCGGAGCATCTTGTCTTGTCTCTCCCCTGCGTCTCTCTCCTGTTACGTCATCATCTTGCTGCATGGCTCCCGGGGCCTGGCAGCTCACCGGCACACAGAACCTGGCAGCCCATCCGCCTTCTATATATATATATTTTTTTATTTTACCGGGAAGTCCCGGCGATCAAACCCAGGTCCCTCCATATGGCAGACGGACGCCCAACCATTGAGCCACATCCGCCCCCCTGACTCATTTTTAAACCTTATTACTGGATATTATTAAACATCTAACAGTGTCTGATAAAGTTAGCTTTTCAGTCACAGTGCTACTAAGCCCTGCTAACCGACCCATCACACACTCCCAACCCCATCCCAAGTTAATGTCTCCTTCCTCTGTGTTCTTAAAGCACTTTGTTCCTTCTGCTCACATAGTTCTGAGAACACAATTTCAGTGTTCTTAGGTACATGATGATGTCCCCTGCTGAACTTTGAGGACAAAACCATATCTTACTAATTTTCTATTCTAGGCCTCTGGCACAGTCCTTGCTTCAGAACAGGTGCTCAACAAATGTCTTTTGAAAAGAAGGATCTCAGACTGGAAAACAGTGAAAATTCTGAGGATTGTGAATAACAGAATAGGGTTAGTGTTCTAACCCAAACCCTTAGGACCTTGTCTGTTTCTGTAGGGCAAAGCCCAACTGAACTCTCAAAGGCACATTAGGAGATGGGTGGGTGGTGACTCTGGGGTGTTAGGGGAATTCAGCAGGAAGAAGAAATTGCTTTTTTATTGAATAAACTATCAGAAGGGTCAGGAAGTACTCTACCCCCCATTGTCTAACCACGCTTTGCAAGTTTCAAAAATCAAAGACTTTTGGAACAAATTAAAGGCCTTGGAGTAAAATGCAGTACATACATGGATCCAAATTCAATGAAAGCCATAGTGTATGTCCTGAAAGTCTCCATTGTTTTGGGCCCCGGGAGGGTTTTGTATTTATTGCTTTCTGTAAGAACTGGATGAACATCTACATTTCACATCCTTCAAATGCACACACACACACACCACCACCACATCCTCCTTTGTGGCAATAAGATGCTGGAACTATGCACTCTGTAAGGATTGCACATAAGGTGGGCCCTAGGATTTTAGCAGCATCCCCATAAGGCCTAGTTTTAGGGCTTTGGCACTCTCCAGTTCCAAATAAAAATCCAGGGAAGCGGCTGTGGCTCAATCAGTAGGGCTCCCGTTTACCATATGGGAGGCCCCGGGTTCGGTTCCCGGGGCCTCCTGGTGAAGGAAAGCCCGCCCGCACGGCGTGGTTAGCTGACCCAGCGAGCACAAGCAGCAAGGGGGGGATAAATGAATAAATAAATAAAATCTTTAAAAAAAAAAAAAAAAAAAAAAAAAACCAATGGGTAAGCACCATCTGCATACCCACAAATTCCTAATGGGGGATGGGGGTGGTTATCAGCACACACCCTTAAAAATCTATTTCTGACATTTAAGTATGGTGGCTCTCTGGAGTCTCCACACAACCCAAGTGTCATTTGAGCACAAGCAGCATCTGCCCTCTGGGTCCAGGGGCAAGTGCAGCCAACGAGGTTAAATTTAGCCCTTGGAAGTTGTAAAAATAAACGCACTTGAGAACAAAGTTCACTTTTGGCAAAATACCAAATGGAAACTGTTTTTAGCAAAGTTAGCCATTGTCTTTTTGGATCCTTTGTTCATTTTTTCCCTCTCCTTTTCCTTAGAATGTTTGTCTGGATGAACTTTTATGAGTAGTCCCTTTCTGTAAGCACTAACTACCCTGTTTATTCCTTCACAGCTGCCTCTGGATAATAAACCTGATGCCAGGGGAAGTGGCCGTGCCCTCAGCTGGGCTGGACAAAAGTAACAGGCAGGAACTGCCTCCAGCCTAGCTGAGCTGAGCTGAGCAGCTGGCCCTGACTGCACAGGGACACTTTTTTCTGTGCCCTCCAGCAGAGTAGCAGGGTGGGTAGAAGCTGAGGCTTCGAAATGGGGATAAAATTAACTTCCTCCTAAGGAGGTTGTGTGGATTCTACAAGATGGTGTGGGCATAACTCTTAGCACAGTATATGACTCATAGTAAGTGCCTGGTTCCTGGTGGAGTCCAGGCCTTGCTTGGCTTTTCATATAGGCTGGATCTGGGTTCACGGTCTCATGGGGCTGGATCATGAGGATGGTTGGAATCTGTTGGGATCTTGCAGCTGGCATGACTATGATCTGGGCTCTTGTGCAGAGTGTGCTTGGGAGAGGCTCTGGGACTTGCTTCTCTTGGCAGTTTGCCTTTAATGCTCAGTGCTCTGACCATCTGTTACACTGGCATTCAGGGCATGGGAACCTAAAGGGGATACTTTATGTGAACATTTGGTAAGAATAAAAGGTGTTCCCTTAATCCTGACTCTCCCATAGATTTTTTTTTTTTTAATTACTTAGAAGTTATTAAATACTAACAGAACTTGTCAAAAGTAGCATATTCTTTGAGTTGACCTTTTGTTCATTGAAGGGTAAAAGGATTTCCTGGCAGTTTGGTGAGAAGTTTCTCTAAGCATAGTAGTGGCAGTGTGAGACATGCTTCCTTGAAATACTTTGTGTGTGCAAGGGCATTGCTCTGGAGCAGGGGTTTGTGAACTGGTGTTAGTGAACTTTATGAAAAGCAATGTGATATTCTGAGAAAATCTTTCATATATGTGCAGTTATAGGAAGAGAGGGATGTTATCTTTCATCAGCTTTATAGTGTTCCTCAATCCAGAAAATATTAAGAATCACTAGCCCTTAATGTTTTCTGGAATGAGATTTCAGGCAATGAGACATTTACAAAAGCTCAGTAAATGAAAAACCAAAGGAAATAATCTCAAGGAAAGGAAAAGTGCAGAATCTGTTCCATATATTGGTGTAACTATATGACTCCAGAGGACCAAAGGCATATATTGATTTCATTGGGGCCTCCCAAACCAGTTTCCCATATGCCAGAGGAAACAGAGAAATGGAGTTAGTGCTGAGTTTTGGGCAGGACATAGGAACAGAGAGCTTTCATTTGGGTGCAGCACATGATCCCACGAAGCTACATCACCTGCAAGGATGACTATGCCAAGGCAAGCTCTGGCTAACGGGCATTGCAGGCACCCACGCCAAGCACTGAGAGCACTTTGTTCTGGAGCCTGGGAGACCTGATGCTTGCCAAGCAACTTCTGGGCTGGAGCCCAGGTTCTGGCAGCCCCCTTTTGTAGAGGGAGGATATTCATGCATACCCACCCCTCCTGCTGGAGTCCTGCACTTGATCCGCACTTTGGGCTTTCCTTGGTATAAACAGAATAGTTGTGAGCAGGGATGTTCATAGAAACTTATTCAGAAATCAATGCCCATTGTTACTCCTGATTAAGTTTTAATTCCTGTTTCCAAGCTGTTTGCTAATTAATCAGACAGGTGCCTCTCATTTCACCAGGAGAGACAAAATTTGCCAGGCAGATGAGTAAGAATGGACAGGAATATTTAAAATGATTAAAATAGCATTTTCACAAGTATAATCCTTTAAACATTGAGTTAGCTGCCTTCTGTCGAAGGCTTTCTTAAGCCACATACCCCACCCAAGTATGCCACCCTGTTTGTTAATACACAACCTCTGGAGGTGTTTTTCATGCATTCCTCCCTAAGAATGTCTCTGAAACCTTATAAAAGAATAAAAAATAGAAGCAGCCAAACATAGAGGCACCACTGGGTTGGGGAAGACAGCAGAGATTATATTCTGGTTAAAAATAGAATGACCTCATTTAGTCAAGGAGACAAAGTTCCCTGGATCCAGATGATTTCACTTTTAAAAGAGTCCTGCTGTGTTCTTGGCCTTTGAGTTGTGGACCCCACATGTGGTGAGGGAATGAAGAAAACCACCAGCAACCTGGCCTTCTGCAGAAGGCACACCCACCAGAGGTAGGCTCTGGGTCTGTTGGTTTGTGTGAGTTATGATCCAGCGACGCAGGGGAAAGAATGAAGCAGCTGTCTTTGTTTCAGATGACAGGAGTAGACGATTGGACTCCACTCCTCCCCAACTGCCATCTGAATACCATTGTAGGAAGGCTGTGCAACAGTCTCCTCTTATTGCACACGTGCAGGCTTCCTAACTCTGCTGCCAAATGTTTTATAGATAAAAACTAAGTCTGGTGCTTTTATAAGAGAGCACAAATACTGTAGGACTCCAGGATCACAGGTATCCTTTAATCCTCAGCACCTGGTGGAATGTAACTGCCTATGTTTCTTGAATGAGTAAAAGTTTCTTAAGTTTAATTGAAAGATTAAGTATTAAATAAAGTAAAAAGGGGCTTTGATCCCAAAAATATTGAAGTGAAACAAAAGGTCTCAACTCTCTTGATGAACTGGTTACCTCTTTTATCTTTCAGAGTCGGAGTTGACTAATTTGGCGGGATTATACAGAGATGAACGATTGAAACAGAAAGCAGAGTCGCTGAAACTTGAAAACTGTGAAAAACTTTCCAAACTTATTGGCCTACGTAGAGGTGGCTGAGAAGACAGTAGTCCATGCAGAGTCAGGGTTTTGCTATTTGTTACTATTTACGTTCCTAAGCCATTTTATAATACAAAATTAGGAATTGAACATTTTACTATTTGCTAGCTTTGCTGGGCAGAGTTGAAGGAGCTTGAGCGTGGAGCCAGACTTGTCATCACAGAATTCTTCTTGGGGATTGGTTCCAGGGGCCAAGAACAGTTCATCTAAATTGAATTAATGGCAAAACATTTGATTCAGATCCCCTGCTCCATGCCTACCCTGCCTCTATGAATTTAGTTCAGGGCATCTCAAAGCAAAACCATGTTTTCTTCCTTCTTCCCTTCTTCAGGGATGTCTTAATACCCAGGCAGTCCTAGGCTTAACCAAAGCAACTTAATATTAGTTATTTACCATGCATACCAAGAATTATATCTCTCCCTTCATTAGAGACATCATTTCACCCAAGATTCAGCCTTTGGAACATGCTCCTACCTACTCAACTTTCCATTTTCTAAGGGATATGTGGTCAAATGAAATATATGGAGAAATTTAAAGTCATTGTAGCCAATAGTCTTCTATTTCCCCAATCTCTGTCCAGAGCTACTAACCTTACCAAACTGCCTGACTTAAGGTTCTTTTGTTTCCTCAACCCTCCCTCTTGTAGAGAGTCCAAAAATTAAGAACTATTGATATGTGTCAGTTCAACAGACAACTCAGTGGGAAGCAGGGAACTGGGGGTGGAGGTAATATGCAAGTCTCTCAGCAATTTAGTGCAGGTTCCCTGCTCCATTGTGGAACCCAGAAAATGTCCTTTTTGTCATTTCCCCTTACAGCATCACACTTGAGCTTAGTTTCTATATTCCACAGGGGTAGTCAGACCCAAGAGAAGGCATTTGCCAGCCAGTTAGGCTGTTTGCTCAAGCTTAGAGTTTTTAGAGATAGAGGGGAAAGAACCTCTCTCTGTGGCTATGGGGGTAATCAGCCCTGTAATTTTATATGAGATGCTTTTTCACTCATTCAACATTTAGTGAGTTCCTACGCTCATATATATATATATATATTTTTTTTTTTTTTTTTTTTTAAGCTTCCTTACAACTGTGAAGTAGGTGACTTAGCCCTATTTCTATAAATGAGGATACCGGACAAGAGAGGATGAATGGTTTGCACTGCATCACACGACTGGTAGTGGCAGAGCTAGATGGTAGGCTGGTGATCAAGTAGAAAGTGTAAAATCATCCCTTTCACTCAGGTGATTCTAGTCAGACTGGTAAAGCAGAGTCTTGCCCAAGGGTGCCCCTGTCCCTACCACTTCCACCTTGGGGCTCTGCATCCCTTTTACAGCAGCTCTGCATCCATTCAGGACCCCCTCCAAACTGGTTTTTAGAAAACAGGATCCTCCTTACACAAATTCTGTATTCAAAATAAGAGGGCCCTCAAAGGCAGGCAGCCCCTCCCACTGGTGACAAGGAAGAGGCCAGTTATTGGTTAGGCTAGGTGGTTCTGGGCCTTCCTGTTGAGGCGAACTACCTGGGTTGAGCTACCCAGATTATCATGAATCTCTGAACTGGGAAGGATCCAGTAGGTGACTGCAGTCTACACTCCTTGTTTTCTTCAGGATGTTGGAAGGAGAGTATATACTAAACCTGGTTTCCACAGTGGAACTTCCCCTTTCAGATGCACAGCCATGTTTTAGGCAGAAGTGTCCAGCATGGTTCAACATGTGGGCATTCTGCAGGATCCACAGGTCAAGAGTGGGGCTTTGGGGAAGCGGCTGTGGCTCAATCAGTAGGGCTCCCGTTGCCATATGGGAGGCCCCGGGTTCGGTTCCCGGGCCCTCCTGGTGAGGGCAGGCCCGCCCGCACAGCGTGGTTGGCTGACCCAGCGAGCACAAGCAGCAAGGGGGGGATAAATGAATAAATAAAATAAAAAATCTTAAAAAAAAAAAAAAAAGAGTGGGGCTTTGGCAGCTGGTAGGGGACAACTGCTCAGCTGTGAGAGGGGGAATAGTTCCAAAGATAGCCAGATTTTGCTGCCAGACTAGGTCCATCCTTCTGGTTTGGGGAGGCCTCCTTGACCCTTCTATATGACTGTGTATTTATACTGTAAAATGTGCCAGTAAGCCAAACAGGCTTATGAACAGTTATTTACCTATAGACCAAAAATGAAAGCTCTTCTCTCCCCAGTCCTAACCCCTAACCTCTACTAGAAAACGGACCATAATTAAACTAACTTGACAAGTTAAAAGATGCTGTTCTAGATACCCAGGAATAGTGTAGTCACACATTTTGTAGATTTCATGGCAGAGAAGAATTATCTGTGATGATACTAAATGGTGGCAATACTAACTCACTCCATTAAATATTAGGTCTATTGTCTGTTACTATAACGTTGATGGTACTATTTTAGTTATTACCTAATAGACTAAAACAATCACATCTGGTTTTTCTCAAGGGAATGGTGTTTGCTTTTGATTGAAGGACAGTTTTATCTATTTGGTACTATCCAAAATATTGTTAAACTGCAGTTTCCCAGTTATATTTTAGATGGGTTGCCTGCATGGTGGTAAAATAAAGCTTTTTCCTTTTGCCTATTTCCATTAGAAGATTTCTTGATCATATATAAACTCTTTAGGTAAGACTTATTCTTTCTATCAGAACTTGATACTCAGCCCTAGACTGTTTCTATGAACATTACTGCAGATTGGAGATGTGTGTAAGGAGAGGGGGGATTAGAAATAAGACTTAAGACTCAAGAAGAAACTGAAGCTCTCATTCATTAGAGAAAGGGCTCTCTGTGTACTGCATGATCAGCACTGAGGAGGAAAGGATGAAAATCCTTCTCATTGCAAAGGACATTGCAGCTTGAAGGAATCCATGTCCCCGGATTTGGAACTCTGGGGTTCATCTGCTTAAACCGTAAAACTTCTGCTGTTGCTCAGCTCCAGGCCTCAAAGATTGGGAGAAGTTACCAGTAGGAAAACTGGTCTGCTTTCTGTTGCAGACTACTACTGCTTTCTATTACAGACCATTGGGAATTACACTGAACTCTAAACCCACAAGAACATGGGAGCCAGCAGCCTGGCCAAGCTACGTGTTATTCTCACTTTCATCTTCACACACAGGATTGGCTTTGTAAGGAAGCACTGTTGGTATTCCAGCAGTTTTCTGTTAGAATTGGTTACACATGCAAGGTCATCGTCTCTGCATGCACTGCTCCTCACAGGAGCTAGCACTTAATTTGGATTTATTTTGGACTCATTTAATGTGTAAGCTTAGTGTCCTAATATATTTATTTTCAAAGATGGTCAAGTTACTATACATCTTATTTTTTGAGCCTGCATTGTAGATACCTTGTGCAGTGACCACTGAGTAATTATATGTCCATGAGTTAGATATTGATTATATCATTTGCATCATACAAGTATTTGGAATTAAAGATGCAAATGTTCCATGACTAGAGCTGGGGCTGACACAGATGGAATCAGCTCCTGATGGAGTAAGAATCATGAAAAAGCTGGTCATCTGATCCAGTGCATCTGGAATGAGTGTATTTTAACAGAGAAAACAAATTAAATTACTTTATACAAAAAGAATGGCTTTTTTTTTTCCTTTGTTCTTTTACCTACGTTCGTGGCATCCTTGGGCAATGCACATTGCTTAACTCCTTTGGAGCCATTTAGGACTAGAGAAGCTGTTGACCTTTGCTCCAGTCGTCCTTCACCCATCAGTGGAATTATTCGTGTTTAGGACAATAGATAGCATTTGTGGCACCACCAATTCCATATTTGTTTTCTGTCAGAAAATAGCCATTGTAGTATATTAAAACCAATATACAGATCAAAACTACACTTAACGTCAGAAAATCAGGTGTCATTCCAGTTCCTCACTGAGCTTGTTCCCAGTGTCTCATATTTAGGAAAGTCTTGGTTTAAGCATACAGGAGCACATGGATCTGTAAAGAGCCCAAGTAGTCATGGTAACTTTCATTTGAAGGAAGGTTGAGATGAGATTTAATTCAGCAATTAGTGAGAATCTACTATGTGCCAAGCGGGCTGAGCTTTTGGGTTGGGGTGGGGGTGGGGGTTGCTGCAGGGAACAATGAGACCCAGCACCAAGGCTCCTGGAGCTCACCACCTAGTGGGGAATCATCCCAGAAGGATGAATGTCAAAGGAGAGACCCATGGGACCGCAGGGATCTATAACAAAGGGATTTAACCCAGTCTAGGGGATCAGTGAAAACAACTCTTGAGGAGGAGAGACTTGAAATATAAGCACCCTTTACACAGAAGCATTTTTTTTAATGTAGTTGGCATAAGTAGCATAGAAGTAGAAATGTCCTGTCTTTGTCTATGAACAGCACTCCCATCCATCCAGATACAAAATCAGAAAACTAGGAAACTGGTAGATTGTTGATTTGGTGTCTCCCAGTGAACCACATATTCATGCCCTTGTATAGGGCTGGCCTTGGATCTACTCTGACCAATAGAATGTGGCAAAAACTGGCCCCTTCCATTTTTGTGCTTGGGGGAAGCCAACTCCCATGTAAGAAGTCCGACTACCCTGAGACCACTGTGCTAATCACATGGAGAAGTCATGCAGAGGAGAACTGGGGGACTGAGCTGACAGCAAGAACAGGTCTTGTACATATAACTCAGGTCAAACCAGTTGCACCACCCCAGCTGATGGGCAGAGCAGAGATGAGCTGCTCTACCAAGCCCTGTTCAAAGTGCAGAATTGTGAGCAAATAATATAATTGCTGGTTTGTTTTTTTGTTTGTTTTTAGGTACCGGGTCTGGGGATTGAACCTGGGACCTCATATGTAGAAAGCCGGTGCTCAACCACCAAGCCACATTGGTTCCCCTGAGTTGGTTTTTTTTTTGTTTTTTTTTTTGTTTTTTTTTTTTTGTCTGCTTGCTTGCTTGTTTGTTGTTGTTGTTTAGGAGGCACCAGGAACCAAACCCAGGACCTCCCATGTGGGAAGCAGGTGGTCAACTGCTTGAGCCACATCCACTCCCAAATAGTTGTTGTTTTAAGCTATTGCCTTTTATGATAGTTTGCTTACAGCAATAGATAACCAAGCTTCCTTGGCTCCCTTTCTCCTATGTCCCCTCTATCGTTAAGTCCTATCAATTGTACCTCCAGAACAGCCTAAATCCATCCACTCTGCATCGCCTCTGACACCACCTGACTCCCAAAGTACCATCCACTTTCACTGACATAAAAACGACTTCAGTAGTCTCCTAAGTAGTCTCTGCACAGCTACTCAGGGCCTCCTCCGATCAAAATATCTCACTGCAAAACACCTCAGCTCACTGAGATCTAATCAAATAGTAAGTTGGATCATTTTACTCTCTTAAAATATTTCAGTGGCTTTCTATTGCTCCTAGAATAAAAACTAAGGTTCTTGAATGGCCTACAAGGCTCTGCCAAGTTCCTGGCCTCCACCCACTGCCCAAGTCCCCTTTTGCCCTGGGCATCTTTTACCCTTCTGCTATAAGGCCTTTCAGTTACTATATTCTGCCAATACCTTTTTACCAGGGATTCTGCAAATACTGTTCCCTCTTTTGAAGCCCTTTCCTACTCAACTGCCCCTACCCCCTTTGCTAAGTGTCTCCTGGTTATTTAGATTTCAGTTTAATTATCACCTCACAGAAACCTTCCCTAAAACCCAAGACTGAGCCAAATTACTCTTCCCTCTCTTAATACCCATCATACCTGTAATGTTATTTGAATAATGACATAATTTGGAGTTTATTTGGGTGCTTATTTGATTATACATTATATGATCATATATTTGCCTGTCTCCACTAGTGTAATTTCCAGTATGGTTTTATTTGAGCTGAACCATGAAGGCAATGACATGTCCATCTGTTTATACAGATTTTCTCTGGCAGTACTGCCCAGATTCTTTGACATTCTTCCCATCAAAAGATGAGGTCTACGGGAAACGGATGTGGCTCAAGAAGTTCGGCGTCCGTCTACCATATGGAGAGACCGGGGTTCAATCCCCGGGACCTCCCGGTAAAAAAAAAAAAAAAAAAAAAAAAAAAAAGATGAGGTCTACATCCCCTCCCCTTGAATCTAGATTTCTTAACAGGATATGGCAGAAATGACGCTATGCCAGCTTTCAGGCCCAGGCTTTAAGAAACGGGCAGCTTCAATTTCCTGTCATTTAGGATGCTTGCCCTTGAACCCAGTCACATGGCTATTAGAAAGTCCTAGCAGGCCACAGAGGAATGAAGACCCTTGGCCCTCAGCCTCAACTGAGCTTTCCATCTGATAGCTCCAACTTGCCAATCATGTGAGCCATCCTGGAAGTGGAATTTCTAGCCCCTAGCTGACACCACATGGAGCAGAGGACATGCTTTTACCCCACTGAACCCTGCCCAAATGGCAGATTCATGAGCAAAAAAAAATATATTGTTTTTTTTTTTTTTTTATAAGCTCTAAGTTTTGGAGTGGGTTGTTATACAGCAGTAGATAATTGGGACATCAACCAGGATGACAACCCTGTGCAGAAAGGCAGCCCTCCCCCCACGCAGGATCACAGAGCTCATTGTGATGACATGCTGTCCTGAGCCTCACTGAGCCCTGGTTGACCAGGGGCCCAGAGTGTTGACATATAAAGGGGAAGTCTGTGGGAGTTCTCTGCTAGGTTGCCCACCCCTCACGACCATGCTGGTAGGCAGGGTGCAGACCTGGATCTAGGGTTCTCCCTGGCTCATAACTCCCCTCCCCAAGGAACTGGCTGCTGGAGCCTACTGCTCTCTAAGGTTTTGCCCCAAATACATGGAGGGCAGCCTTCTCTGACAGAGTTGAATGTTGAGTAGCAGGGATTATTGAGCAGCACCCCTGAAAGACCCTAGGGAGGGGATACAGTTCAGTGATCACTGGCCCACAGGACATGCAGTTTCCTCCATGGTGATTCAGGTGAACATTTACATTTGGCAAAGTTCTGAGAGAGCTCTGTGCTGCGGTGCACACACAGCACCCTGTAGGCACACACTGTCCAATACAGTAACCACTAGTCATATATGGTTATTTAAACTTAAATGTTAACTAATTAAATTTTTTAAAAATTAAAAAATCAATGCCTCAGTAGCACTGGCCACATTTTAAGTGCTCAACAGCCACAGTGGCTGTCTTATTGGATAGGGCAGATAGAGAACATTTCCATTACGTTCTGTAGGACTGTACTGCTCTAGGCCCTTTAAGAGAGGTCAACAGAGAAAGACAGCCTTGCCCTCAAGGACATGAAAACAGATACAAGAAACAAGGCTACCAGTGAGAGACTCACAAGAGTGGCCAAGTTTGTCAGGTCAAATATCCAGCTCAGAGGCCCCTAGGGAGCTTCAAGGAGCAGCCTGCACGGCTTACCTGAACTTTCAGCTTCCCTTCCTGGTCACTGATAAGTTATTCCAAACCCCTACTTAATATAGTCATTTCCTACTTGGGGGTTCAAATTCCATAACTTTGTTATCAATCATGTTCAACAAAAAAATGCAGCAAAGCATCATGGTTACAAACATGGACTATGGCATCAAACTGCTTGTGTCAGTGTCCTGGTCCACTGCTTTACTAACTTGGGTGACCTTGGGCAAGTTATTCATTCTCACGGGCCCTGCATTTCCTCATCTGTAATATGAGGATAATAGAACTACTTTGCAGGGTTGTTATGAGGGTCATATGAAATAATGCTCATGAAATATAAGTGTCCTGAAATAGTGAACACTCAGTAAATACTAGTTCTGATTTTTCCCAAGCTTAATCTTATTTGGGTTTCAAAAAAAGTCCCCATACTATCTGTCCCTTTAGAGAAAAGAAAAAAAAACAACAAAAGTCCCCAGTGTTCCCTCCTGTATATGGGGATTTGGTAAACAGGTGTGATCAGGTTATCCTTCCTGCCTTAAGTTTAGAACCCTCCTTCATGCCCCACTTCTGCCCTCCTAATCTCTTCAGGCTCTTCAGGCCTTGACCTTGGTGGATCATGGCTCCAGTGTGGCTGTCCAGAGCCTGGTAGCAGAGTTGGAAGACTCTGTCATTTTGGGGAGGCCATTCTGGTTTCTTATGAGCTTCCTTCATTGCTTAGGCTCAGGTCCCTTAAGTATTAAGTGTGTTCCTAGAGGAACAGTGGTCACAGGAAGCTGGAGGAAATTTCAAGATTAGGTTGGAGATAAGGGGCAGGTGAAGGTGAAGCTGCTGGGGTTCGCCTTCTCGCTCTTGTAGTCTAACAGGCCCAGAGAGAAGGCTGAGGGCTGGTGTCTAAGCTGGGCCTTGCCTGCTCCTCAGGGCTGGGTAAAAAACACAAGATGTAACAGAAGTGCAAATTCCCTATAAACGTAAATTACTCAAGGTAGTTTGAGTTTCCCCTTGCCCCTGGCGGCTCCTTTAAGAGGCGGGCCCCACCCCTACTAACAGACGAAGCCCCGCCTACTGTTGCCAGGGTGCTCTGTGGCGTCTCGTTCTCATTGGTGGGCTACAGCGGTGAGGCGCCCAGCGGAGGCCATTTCCAACGAGCTGGCGGGGGCTAAAGATGGCGACGCCCCTGGGGTGGTCGCAGGGGGGGTCAGGATCGGTGTGTCTCGCCTTCGATCAACTGCGGGACGTGATTGAATCTCAGGAGGAACTGATCCACCAGCTGAGGAACGTGGTACGCAGCCAGAAGAGCGGGGGAGAGGCTGGGCTAGACGCCTCACCGGTGGGGGCAGGGCCAGACCCTGTTCCATGTAGGGGGCGTGGTCAGCGCATATTTCTAATGGCGTCATTAGGAGGAGGGGCCCAGATGAGTTCTGGCTGGGGGGAGCGCAGGCAAAAGAAGGGCGGAGACTTCATGAAAATCTACCAGGGAATTCTACCACCAAGCATGGCTCTCCTCTCTCTGCTTGCTTGCCGCAGGGCCTGCTAGATATTTTCCCACACATTCACTGAGGCTCAGTTTCCCCATTTTTAAATGGGAGATGACTTCGCTGACTTCCCAAGGCTGTCGCGTGCAGGCCGAGAAACCATACATTCCTTCTAACACGGACACCTCCCCGCTCCCAGGGTCAAAGGGGCAGTGCCATGCAGAGTGCAGTAAGCACCGAGTTGGCCCTTGCACATGTTAACTCTATATGTCCCTTTGCTTTTGCCTTTTCGGTCTAATCCCTGTTCATGCCGCAAAGCATGGGAGCCACAGATTACCTGAAAAGGCCAACAGTAAAATCCTGGCCCCTGGAGTTTACCAGTTTTTTTGTTTTCTATCTTGGATTAGAAGACCGGGATGTATCCGCATCTCAGAAATAAAGCCGACTTCACATGTATTCCTCATTCTAATGGCTCAAATTTAGAAAGAGTTTTCCCTTCTGGGAAATTGGAGGGGGCCGGGCCAGGAAACATGCCCTGTTTGGACTATAATGCCCTGATTCCACAAGCTGTGTTCAACTCTAGCCTCTGGGTTACTTCCAGTTCCCTAAAGGTACCCCAGTCTTTTCTCTCAGCAGCAGGCCTTTGCACATGTGTTCCCACTGTTAGGAACACCTCTCTTCCATCCCTCTTCTTCTGGCCCACTGCTGCTCAGCAATGTGATCTCAGTTCTGATGTCCCTCCTCTGAAAGCGTTTCTGACCCTCAGGTTGGGTCAGGCACCCTCCTCTGGGCATCACAGCCCTGTGCCTCCCCATCGCAGCACACACCGTGTTAGAAGTGCCTGGTTTTAGGCTGTCTCCTCTATGAGACTGGTTGCTCCTTAAGGACAGAACCCAGAGTTGAGGCTCAGTGAATCTTGGGAACTGAATCCCCCTTCCCAGGGTCTCATTCTCATCGCAGGTGCCCTGGGGATCATCCCATTATCCATCTTTGGTCCTGGTCCCTAGCAGGCACCCTGCCCCACCCCAGTCCCAGGCCCTCCCTCAGCCAGGCTCTGTTGCAGATGGTTCTCCAGGACGAAAATTTTGTCAGTAAAGAAGAGTTCCAGGCAGTGGAGAAGAAGCTGGTGGTGAGTAATGGCCTACGCAGGCTCCTGATCCTTCCCCAGTTCCCAGGACCCCTGTGGTTGGGGAGAGTAACTGAGTTCTGGCTTCTGAGAGCCTTGAGCCCCAGTGGTGAGGCCATACTGAACCCTGGCTTCTGTGTGCCCCTGTGTGAAATGGGGCTGGTTAAAGGAGACTTGGAGACCCATGGGGGCTTGGAGTAATGAGGTCACTGCTGTTGCCCCTGCAGGAAGAGAAAGCTGCCCATGCCAAGACCAAGGTCCTCCTGGCCAAGGAAGAGGAGAAGTTGCAGTTTGCGCTCGGAGAAGTAGAGGTGCTGTCCAAACAGCTGGAGAAAGAGAAGCTGGCCTTTGAAAAAGCGTAAGTGGGCATCGGTGGGGAAGGGCAGGTGAAAGCTTGAGAGTCCTGAATGCCTGCCAGCCTGCCCACCCTCCCATCTGATCTCCCCCCCACCCCCAGGCTCTCCAGTGTCAAGAGCAAAGTCCTGCAGGAGTCCTGTAAGAAGGACCAGCTCATCACCAAGTGCAATGGTAGGCGGGAGGTCCGTGCTCCCCCCCACGCTTACATGCACGGGCTCTTCCCTAACAGCCCAGTGCCTGTGTCCAGGGCAGGGTTCCACCCCAACTTCTGTCCCCGGCTGAGGATACAGGCAGGCCCAGGCGGGCCACACCTTCGCAAAGGCCTTCAGGGGCCAGGGAGGCCCCGGAAATGAGGGAAGCAGTCGGTGTACAATATTCTTCACGGCCATAAAGGAACGGGCTCGCTCCCATTTTTCTTGAAACATATGACCTTCTTAGTCCACCTTTTTTTCCCCCCACTTTTGATGGGTATTAGAAATAGTTGTACTTTTCTTATGACTCTTATCAGAGGAACAACAGGGCCAGCTCAGTGCTCCTTGGGAGCTGACCCTTAGCTTCAGTGTCTGGGACCCAAAAGGGAGAGGGGACTGTGTGGATGTGGGGAGCCAAGGCCTCTCTCAGGGGCTTAGCCGCTTTGCTGTGGGAATGTGGGCCCAGTGTCTTTAGAAAAGAAACTAGAAACCAGGTTTTAACGGCAACTTTTTAAAATTTTCTTGACAACTGATTTAAAATTTTTAGAAGCATGTGTAGGCCAAGTAGAGCATGCAGATGCCTGCAGCCCACTCATTGGCGTAGTTGTGCCATGAGTTGTGGGGCACTTTCAGAATCAGCTGCTCAGCCTCTCTAGACCTCAGGAACCCCTTTCATCTTCCTGAATGCTAAACCCCCATTCCCGAGTTTTACAAATAGATGTGAATGTCATATCATCATCTGCTTCATTAAGTGTAGTAGATCTCAAGTAGGCCAGAGCCCAGAGCCCAAGCCAACAGGAAGTTCAAGGGCCCTCCTGGTGGAGCGCCCACCTGGAGCCTTGAGCACCCACCACCCCTACCTGCCCACTTGGCCCTCTCCCTTGGTGAGCACTCTCACTGGTAAGGTGCCAGCAGACAGTTTTGATCTGGCCAGGGAGCTGCCAGGCCTCACAGTCCCCCTGCTGACCAAGGGCTCTAGCCAAGGTCCCCTGGGATCCAGCAGGCAGCCACTGCCTCCATACCCAAGGCCCCTCATCTGGTCCCCTAGTCCTTTCCCTCTCACTGGGCATCCTCTACCTCCCTGAAAGGAACCGGGGCTTCTTTCCTGATGGAGTGGGAAACATCCTCTCTCTAGGGTCCTTCCTTCTATAGAGATCAGCTGCGGCCTCAGGGCTTAGTCTGCATGTGTAAGATGTGTGAGTCATGGGGACAGGGCCTGGCTGTCTCTCCTCAGAATGTCCTGGACCCCTCCTGTGGGGCCCAAGCCCTCACCGGAGCAAATCTAGTGACTGAGCCTCATGCTGGCTTGTGGGGCCCTCTAACCCCACCTTGCATGGTTTGGGTTTGATTTTTTTTTTTTTTTTAAGGGGTGATTTTTACATTTAAGTAGTTCTTTATTCTTCTCAAAGGGATTTTTCTAACCATTCTTATTTGGGTGCCACAAGCTTTTGCTTTAAAAGACTCACACAAATTTCTGATTCTTTTTCCCAAAAGAATTCCACAAGCAATTAAACTCAATTGGCTGGATGACCTTGGGTAGGGATGTTCAATAGTCCTGGTTTCATGACCCAGGGAACTCATGTTTTCATTTTCTTCCTGTCACCAGGGTCTCTCTTCTCTTTTCTCTTTCATACCTTAACTTTTTCCTAGGTCTCCTCTTCTGAAATCCTAAATGCGTCCACCTTTCTGTATTTTCAGACCTTGTGTTTTAATTAGTTCTTTTTTTTTTTTTTTGAGGTACCGGGGCTGAGGATTGAACCTCAGACCTCATATGTGGGAAGCCACCGCTCAACCACTGAGCCACGTCAGCTCCTCTAATTAGTTCATCTTTGTCCAACCTTTATTTATTTTTTTTTATTTTTTATTTTTTTAAAGATTTTATTTATTTATTCATTTATCCCCCCCTTGCTGCTTGTGCTCGCTGGGTCAGCTAACCACGCCGTGTGGGCGGGCTTGCCTTCACCAGGAGGCCCCGGGAACCGAACCCGGGGCCTCCCATATGGTAAATGGGAGCCCTACTGATTGAGCCACAGCCGCTTCCCTTTGTCCAACCTTTAAAGACAGAGGGATTTTCTTCCTATGAGGGTCAGAACTTTCTAGGGCTCCATGAGGGGCAGGTTATATAAATATAGATCCCTATACCCCCTTGGATTTTGACCCAAGACACAGAAATCATCCTTACATCTAAAGAGCACTTAACTTGGGGACAGGCTTTGCCAGGCTATCATGACTGGGTCCCCCTGCCCCACTGTGGAATACAGATAGCAGCTGTCTTTGTCCTCATATTACAGATGAGGGAATATGTCAGAAAAGGGAAGCACCTTGCCCAAAGTGGTAACACTGTCTCATCAGTATTCACTGCATTGAAATATAGCTTCTTCTATGAGCCTTAACTTCCTTTCAGGAGCTGCCTCCTTGAAGGCAGGGACCCTGTCTTCTCCCACCATCCCTGAAGCCCCAGCATCCAGCAGTCCTCAGTAGGTCTAGTTGGATTGAGGTGACGGACCGTGTGATGTTTCTAAGTCTTAAACCCCCAGAAGACATTCCATTCATTCCAAAAATAAATTTATTGTGCATCTACTATGTGCCAGGCACTGTTTTAGGTTTTAGGGATGTAGCAGTGAATAAAACAAAGATGTTTGTCCTCACGGAGCTTACATCTTAGTAGGGGAATAAGACAAATGGGTAAAACATGTAGTATATTAGATATAAGTGCTAAGAAGAAAAATAAAGTAGGAAAAGGGATAGGAAGTATGGGGAGGGGTTATAATTTTAGACCAGGGAAGGTCTCGCCAAGAAGGTGACCTCTGTAAAGACCTGCAGGAGTTGAGAGCAGGAGCCATTCATCTTCCTGCCTTTGGGCAGGGCTGCCCACCTCTCTTCATGTGCCCTCATGTGGGCCAGCTGGTCCAGAATAGAGTTGTGGCATCACTGGCACAATCATCAGACATCCCCCGCCTTCCACCTCACCCTTTCAAAACTCCATAATAAATTCATTCATACTAAAGTGTTAGCAACTACTCATGGAGAACATTTGGGCGGTGGGGATCCAAGTTCTGAAAAGACCGTATTTCAGGAAGGAGCCCATGGGATGGGGAGCCACCCCTCCTCCCTGCCTCTCTCCCCCACAGAAATTGAGTCTCACATTATAAAGCAAGAAGATATTCTTAATGGCAAAGAGAATGAGATTAAGGAGTTGCAGCAAGTTATCAGCCAGCAGAAACAGATCTTCAGGTGAGGGTCTGGGCCAGGCTGGGGGTTGTGATGGAAGTGGGAAGCCAGACCTCTGGCCCCTGCCTTGGCTGTCCCCAGCCCATGCCCAGGCGGCTCCATTGCAGGAATCACATGTCTGACTTCCGGATCCAGAAGCAGCAGGAGAACTACATGGCCCAGGTGCTGGACCGGAAGCATAAGAAGGCCTCAGGGACATGTCAGGCCCGGAGCCAACAGCGTCCCAGAGAAAAATAAATTTGTAGTCACTTTCCTGTTCTCTAGCTCTAGTGCCCGGCCTCTGCCTTCTCTACTCTGGGAGTCCCCAAACCTGCCCTTCCCATCCCTTTGGGTCCTCCTCGCTCCCTGGGCCTGGCCAGTGGCCTGTCCCCCATGGAAGGGGTGGGGGAGGAGGCAGCAGGCACTCCTTCCTGCCTCCCTGCCTGCCTCCTGGGCTTGCGGGGCAAGGAGAATCAAGGTACCAGGGACTGGGTGGGGGACAGGCCTTGAACCACCACCTGCTGGCCACCCGTGGGCTCAGAAGGGGATGCTCAAGCCTGCAGGCTTTCTTCCATCCCTCCCTTGAGTAGTGGGGACCATGGGGTTATGGAGTCCTGACCTTGGGAGAGGAGCTGGGTCTTTGTTTTCTAGAAGGCACCACCTCTTCTTACTCTTGGTATTTAATTCCTCCCTACAAAACAGCCCTGGTAATCCCAGTAGCACCCCACCCTAGTGCCAGTGCGCTGGGAAATTTAACTCTCCCGATGTGTCCATAGAGCAGGAAGAGCTGTGTGTGTGTGCGTGTATGTGTGTAGCCACACCAGATCAAAGACTTCAAAGACACTAGGTTCCGGGAGCACAATTAAGTTGGGAAATCTGTTTCTATCACATAAGAATAATGTTATAACCTAGTATCACATTTGTACCTTTTTCACCTCCCCAAACAAGCTTATCATTCTCCACAAATGGGAGGGAGGGAGAATGAAAACACTATCTGTTTTTAAGGTGGGGAAACAGTCTGGGACGGGGGCCACAATTTGCTCAACCTGCACAGGCACAACTGGATGTGGTCGACAGGATTGCTCCTCTCAGAGGCCATCACTGATGGCACCCCCGGTGATGGTGGGACATGTCCCGCCATGGGCCCCACTTCAGGGGAGGCTGAGTCAGATTTGTCCAGTCTAGCCTCTCATCAGTGTGAGGATGATAGCTCAGGAAGGGCCAGTGCTCTGCTCCAGGGCCAGCTGGGGCCTGAGTCATAGCAGGACCTTGAGAGAATTGTTTTAGGACAGTGACAGGTGGTGGCTGCCCCCCCCAGGGCAGGTCTTGAGGTGGGGGCTGGAATGAGAGCCTAGTGAGTGTCCCTGCCTCGGGGGCTTTAGAGAGGGTAGCACAAGCTACCCCACAGATTCTCCAGGACACATCAGCAGCTAGGGCTTGTTCTGCATGCTGAGGTAGCCTGTCAAAGCTATAGCTGTCCACTCCATCCCCTGCCAGCGGGTCCCCAATAAGGGCAGGGGACATTGGGTCCAGTCAGGTTCAGAACCTCCCTGAGGCCTTGAGGACACTTCTTTTTTGGGGTAGGGGGGCTCTATCAATGCTCTCCACTCTATCAAAGGTTGGGGGGGGTGACTGGAATCAAGGAAGGTGATGCGTGCACCCTTATGAGCTCTAGCTTGGGTAGGGGATGAGAGGGCTGAGTGTAGGGATGTCCTGCAATAATGGGAAGATGCTGGGGGCTGAGATGAAATTGCCAGTAAGACCTGAGTTACCTGGTCTGCAGGCCTTAGTGCTTGACCTCAGGCAGTTCCCTGCTGCCCTCAGTTTCCCCCCCCCTCCAAGTTGGACACCTGCCTTCCCCTCGCCTGTCAGCCAAAGCCTGGAGTTCCACCCCAGGAAAAGCGCCCTGGAAAAGGGTTGGTTCGGCGGAGTGGGGAGGGCAGGTCTCCTGCTGCCGACGCCGCTGGCTCCGAAGTAGACGCGGCCGCTTTAAGGCGCGGTGACCCCACGACATCCGCGGGCGGGGCGGGGACAATGAGGGCGGCGGCGGTCCCAGCGGAGGCGAACGCGAGGGAGGTAGTGTGCGGCATCCGGCCTCACCATGCTGACCGCACTGGCCCCGCCAGCCCTGCCCGGACTCTTGGGGCGGCTTCCCGCGGCGTCCGCACAACGCCAGGACTCCTCCGGGTCGTCAGGCTCCTACTACACGGCTCCGGGCTCTCCAGAGCCCCCGGACGTTGGGCCGGACGCGGAGGGCCGAGAGAGTTGGCCCTGGGTGGCCCCAGAGCGAGGGGCGGGCGCGCAGCCTCGCCTGTCCATCAGCGCCCAGAATAGCCGCCAGCGGCCTAGGCCCAGCTCGGGTTTCCCGCGAGGCCCGGGCTTGGGCCCGCAGCCACCCCAGCCCCAGCTGCGCACGCTGCCGTCGGGGGAGATGGAAGTCATCTTCAGCGCCGGGCCCCTGTTCAGCCCCTCGGACACAACGGATCGCGAGGTGCAGCAGCTCACCGCGCGGACCTTCCGCAGCTTTTCGCCCCCTGGGCCAGCGACTCCCACTCCCGCCCCACCGCACTCCCAGGACCCCGATTGTGGCTCCCGCTGGGCCACCTACCTGGAGCTGCGGCCCCAGGGGCCGAACCCCGCAGCACCAGCGCAGTTTGAGTGTGTGGAGGTGGCGTTGGAGGAACGCGCCGCGCCCTCCAGGCCCCGGACTGTGCCCAAGCGTCAGATCGAGCTGAGACCCCGGCCCCTGAGTCCTCCGGGGGCGGCAGGCTCCCTGCGCCCCCGGTTGCTCCTGCGCACCGGCTCCCTGGACGAGTCGCTAGGCCGCCTGCAGGCCGCCGCGGGCCTCGTGCAGACTGCGCTGGCCAGAAAGCTGAGCCCCACGGTCCCTGCCCGGAACAGCGCCATTTCTGGGCCCATGGGGCGGCAGGAGCCTGCGACCCAGGAAACGGCCCGCAGCGCCCGCGTGGTCCAGGAAGAAGCCAGGTCTCGGCCACCCCGCGTGCACGATAGTTCGCTCTCTGCCAGAGCCCCAAGGCCGTGGCCAAGCCTCCGCGAGCGCGCGATTCGGCGCGACAAGCCCGCGCTGGGGACTGAGCCGCTGGGTCCCGTTAGCTCCAGCATCTTCTTGCAATCAGGGGAGAAGACCCAAAAGGTGCGCAATCGGGAACACAAGACTCAGTTACCGCGAGAGATCCCTTCGGATCGAACCATCCGGAGGGCACTGAGCCCAACCTTCGAGACTAGGGCCCCCTGGGACGTTCCAAATAGGGCCGCGATGCCGAGGAGCCCTTCCCCGCCGCAAGAGGCTCCGAATGGGGCTGTGCGGGGTCCTCACCATTCGTCCCCACAGGCTCTGTCCCGCAGGGCTGTCGGGAGGGTGAGGAGCCCGTCGTTTCCCGAAGCTTCTTTCACACCGGAAAATCGGAATCCGACTGTCAAGGAAACTGTCAGCAGAAGGAGCCCTTCCCCTGAGACCCTTTCCCAGTGGGATCAGGGTGTTGCCAGGACAAGAAGCCCATCTCCTGAAGCGCCTCCGTTCCTTGCGCATCCGGCAGTCGGGGGTACAGTAACGGGCAGAAGAAGCGGGTCCCCGCTGGCCTTGTCCCCATGGGTGGTTCCAGACCGTCCTACTTGGGGACCGTGCAGCTCATCGCCCCAAAAGATGTGGCATGTCACAGTGCAAGACTCTTCGGTAGCACCTACACAAGGTCTGAATGGTGTAGCTCAGGAGGAGCGGGAGGCGTCTACGCCATCTACACCAGGGACCCCGGAGCCAACAGAGGCGCAGAGTCCATCCACGCGGGAGATCCCAGATCTTGCCTTCCAAGGCAGTGAGCGGTCGCCAGAGGCGGCTGCACCCGAGCCGTCCCGCAGTCGCCTCGTGGACGCCCTGGACCCTGATACGCTTCCGGAAGCCTTGGGCCCTGGAGAAGTCGTCTCGGGTCGGCCGCGAGTGGCCATTCCGCGGCCCTGCGACGTGCGCAAGATGGTGAAGACCACTTACGCGCCAACCTTCCCGGCGGGAACCCCAAGCTCAGGGCTACCTGTGCTTCCTGCCGACCCCCGTGGAGAGGAGGGAGACTCATCCGAGGTGCAAGAGCTCCAAGAAGTGGGATCCCCCGCCCCGGCTCATTACACCTCCATTTTTCTCAAGGACTTTCTGCCCGTCGTGCCGCACCCCTACGATCTTTCGGAGCCGTCACCCAACACGGACATTGTTCCCCGGGAGGCCTCGCAGCCCAACGGGGTCCCACGGCGGAGAGCAGAGAACTGCACGGCGAAACCCTTCGCGCGCACTGAGATCCGACTGCCTGGTGCACTAGCCTTGGGCCGCCGGCTGGAGGGAACCCCGGGAGTCCGAGTGTGCGGTCCTGGAGGAGAGAAAAGGGATGTGGAGGCCCAGCGCCTTGTCCCGGAGGGCGAGGGTCGGACCAGCCCATTAGGCGGCGCTCGCACCTCACCCCAGCGGCTCCCCAAAGGGCTAGCAGGGGCCCAACCACCCCGACCACCCCTTCCCAGCTCCCCTCAGGCGCACCCCAGCTCGAACCCTGGGATATCCCCCAAACCCGAGACTCCAACTGCGGCTCACGAGCCCGCAGCTGCGGCCCAGCCGCCGCTCGGACGCGAGACTCAAGAGTCTCCTGGCAGAACGGCCCCGCCCGAGCCGCGCGCTGCCTCGGCGCCCCCCACGGACCCGCCGCGCGGAGGCCCCTCCCCGGGGGCGCGCAGGCCACACGGGGCCGCGCTTCCGGGGAAGGTCCTGGTGGATCCCGAGAGCGGCCGCTACTATTTTGTGGAGGCGCCGAGGCAGCCTCGGCTGCGGCTACTTTTCGACCCCGAGAGCAGGCAGTACGTGGAAGTGCTGCTGCCGCCCTCGCCCCCGGGGCCGCCCCGCCGCGTCTACACCCCGCTGGCCCTAGGGCCGGGTCTCTATCCGCCCACCTATGGGCCTATCTCTGGCCTCTCACTGCCGCCGTCCCCAGGCCCGCCGGCCCTCAGCAGCCCCCAGCTACCCTGGGCCTCTGAGGCAGGGCCCCTGGACGGGATGTACTACCTGCCTGTGAGCGGGACCCCCAGCCCCACACCTCACCTGCTTCTCTGTGCCCCGCCTTCCCCCTCAGGTCCCTCCCAGCCCGGCAAGGACTCCTTATTTCCCCTGTGAGGCCCGGGTACCTGATCTCCATAGTGTCCATTGATGGCCTTGGAGGTTCTGGCATCCACCCCCCTGTCCTCCTTTCCTTCTGTCACCTCTTTCCCAGACCCATAGTCTTCCCATAGTCCATCCCATAATCTTCAGTCCGGAGGTTACCTAAGAGAATATATCTGACACTCCAGAGGCTGATGGGGCTGGAGCTCAGGGAGTAGCCGCCTACTTCCCCTAGCAAAACTGTGTATCCGTTTCCCAAGCATAACCAGGGTGTGGGGTGTGTGTGTGTGTGTGTGTGTGCAAGCAAGCAAAGCAAAAAAAAAAAAAAAAGTAAAAGTGAGAAGTCCCAGAGCTTGTCCCCAGGAGCAGGCTTGAGGATGGGTCAGGGTTGGAAAGATGGATATGGGGGGAGGCAACAGGGAATGGGAGCAGGAGACAGGACTGCCCCTCTGCAGAGGTAGTGAGGTGTCTGTCTCTCCCTGAGGGTAGGCCCTGGTGGGATGGAGGGGTAAGGAAGGACTCTGGCTATCAAATCTGCCATTCTTTGGAAGAGTTCTGAGCCTTGGCCTGAAAGTCTATGGGGGAAGCAGGCTAGTGCAGCCCCCAGCCAGGCTGGATCTGAGAGAAAGAGCTGTGGGTCAGTAGGTGGAGGGGAGAGCAGGGAAGTAATATGGAGAGCAGCTGTGGAGAGTCAGCCTAGGATTGGAGATGGGACGACTAGGGGTGAGGTGGGCAGAGGTGGCTGTAGTCCCCAGTTGGGAGCCCTACCCATTCCTCCCCTCAGCTCCACTCTCCAACTTGGCTTCTCCTCCAAGCCTTCAGAACTGAGTTAGCTCATCCTGGGACCAGGGGTGGGGGACAGGTGAAATGAGTCATCGGGAAGGTCTTATAAGCAGGGAGGATTGTGGGCCTGTTGTCCCAGAGGAGCCTCTTGACCCCTCTGGGTGGGGTGGAGGGTGGGTTAGGGCTGGCAGTAGAAGGGAAGCCCCTGTGGGGGGCAGGCCAGAGGGACCTGAAGCCACCTGGTTCCACCCTCTCGGTAACAGATATGGCCACCATGCCCTGCGGGCTGGTCACAGCACAGGCGGGGACAGGACCCAGAGGCTGTGCTCCAACTGCCTGGAGATTGCAGGAGCCTCTGGCAGGCCTTGCCCTAGGGGTTAAGGGAGATGAGGGGAGATGAGAGACCTGCGTGGGGTGGGAGCTGGTCTGCGTGGGGGTTTGTATAGTTCTCAGCCTGCAATGGCTGAGCTTTGCTGGCCTGGCGTGTAATGTGATGACTTTGGGGAGGACAGTGCCATGGGTCAGGTGGCCTCCCCTAAGCTCCAGGCCTCTGAGGGGAGAGGGAGCATGTACTCCAGAGCAACCTGGACTGGAAGCTAAATGGGAGAACTATGGGTCAGGATGGCTTGGACATCTCCCCTCGGCCAGTGACACTGGGGCACCCCCTGGGGCCCTCACCTCATCCTGTGTGTGCAATAAACACTGATCCATTGAGACATGATGGCTGAAACAATATGTGTGAGGTGCCTGATTTCCTGCCGCAGCCCTGTATTAGCTGCCCCCACCACCACCACAATGCTGTCCCCTGCCTGGGTATGGCTGGGTGGAGGGCTCTCAGGGAAGTACGCATTTGTGTCTTTCACACACGGTGGTGTTGCACCTCAGCGAGCTTGACATGCCTGCCAGGGAGCAGCCCCAGCTGACAGCCACACCTGGGGCCTCATCCTGCCCAGGGGCTGAGTGGTCAGTGGGCTTTGGGGTTGATCAGGCTTGTGTGGCCTTGGGTTTGACACTTCTGCCTAAGTTCAGAGTCCTCTGCAGTAGAAAGATGACAGTAACCACCTCCCCCCCAACAAGGTGTGCAGCACACTGTGGCACATGGCCAGATCCAGGACGTGGGAGGTACCGGCCTCCACGCATCCTTGCCCAGGGCCCGCCCCACCGCGGCCCCCTCCTTGCCTCATTGTTCCCTTCTGTGAAGTGGGGCTGAGATGACTGGAGCCAGGCGGGTCTGCGAGAGAAGGTGCACACGTGGCGTCTCCAGGGCCCTGGGGGAGGGAGCAGGATAGGAGGTGTGAGGTGTTGGTTCCCCATTGGTCTGGGCTAGGTGTCCCAGGGCAGCCCCACCGCACACATGCACATGCACAGCTGCACCCCAACCAGAGTCCACGCTCTCTGGGCCGGCTCTGGAGGCCATGACACTGTCACTGCCACTGCTCCTGCTGCTTCTGGGGGCTTGGGCCATCCCAGGATGCTTTGGGGACAGGACCCCGCTCACAGCCACAGCACCACAGCTGGATGATGAGGAGAAGTACTCAGCTCACATGCCTGCCCACCTGCGCTGTGACGCCTGCAGGGCCGTGGCCTACCAGGTAAGGCAACTCCCCTGCCCACAGTCCACCTGCCCTGCCAAGGCTCCCCCTCAGGCCAGGCGCCTCCATGTTTCCTGTCTCAGATTCCACCCCTGGCCTTTGAACCCCAACCTTCACCCGCAGGCAGCAAGCCCCAGGCCAGCCTTCCATGGTATTGGCATCCACACCTAATCCAAACCTCCATACCTCACTTTACCCATCTGCCTGATCAAAAGAGAACAGGCATTCTGGGGCACCCCAAAGTGTTTTGGGATCCCAGGAAATCACTTATTTGTCTTCTCAGACTTCTTCCTTTCCAGGGCCATCTTAAGGTCTGGACTTCCTCCCAATGCATGACTGGGGGTGCACTTTTATATGTATACTTGTGTGTATGTGTGTCGAGTGCATGCCTATGTGAGTACATGTGCATCTGAGTTCACCCACGTACCTGTCGAGCAGGTCTGTCTCTGTGTCTCTGCATGCTTGTGCACACAGCCTGTAAGTACAAGTGTGTGTTGTTTATTCTCCCTCTTTCTCCTTGTTTAAAATAGCATGTGCTAATGGGCAGAAGTTTCAGGGCAGGTGTGTCCTTGGGGAGAGGCCCCAGTGCCCAGGCCTCTCCTTCCACCTCAGTGTTTCCTACCCCCACCCGAACCCCCAGGAAGTGGATCCCGCCTGGGTTGGCCCAAACCCAACTTGCAGGACTCAGGGAGGGGCCACCGTGCAGCTTGCCTCACAGGTGCTTCCTGCCCAAACGGCTGCCTTGCCACCCCAGGCTCCCCAGGAGTGCCCTGGGCTCCTGCCCTCCACCCCTGTGCAGTCCTGAAGCCCTGGCTCCTGGTCCCTCCTTGTTCCAGATGAGGCGACATCTTTCAGAGGCAGAGGCCAAGCTTCATACCCAGGTCTCCGGGGGGCGGCAGAAGCTGAGCGAGTCAGTGTATACAGATGTCCTGGACCAGAGCTGCTCCCAGAGCTGGCAGGAGTAAGTCACCAATCGCCCCTCCCTCTCTCCTCCAGGGACCGGTGGGTGGAGATCCCACTCACACAGCTCACACATGCTCCCCAAGGACTCTGGCCTGTGGTTGGGACTGGCTGGGATGATATCTGGGTGGCCAGAGGCAGGAGAGGGGCCTCACTGGCTCGCTCTGGGACCTGAGGCTAGGGGCTTTCCTTTGTTGGGTCTCAGTTTTCTGTCAGAGAGAATCAGATTCTGGGTCCTGAACTCTAGAAATGCTCGTGAGGCGTTGTAGCACGCCCAGCTCCTCGTGGAGATGGGTCCCTCTCTGGCTGGGCTTCCACCAATGATGCACTCCTCTGCTCCCCATTGCTACCAGATATGGGGTCCGAGAAGAGAACCAGGTGAAGCGACTCACAGGCCCAGGGCTTAGCCAGGGGCCACAGCCAAGCATCAGCGTGATGGTCTCAGGGGGCCCCTGGCCCGTCAGGTGAGGACAGGGGGACAAGGGAAGGAATGGAGCCCTCGGAGCCTTGGTTTGCCCCCCACTCCCAACCCCTGTAGGCTGGGTGGAGTCTGAGGCTCCTGCTGGGCTCCCTTAGGCTCTCCAGGACATGCCTGCAGTACCTGGGGGAGTTTGGAGAAGACCAGATCTATGAAGCCCACCGGCAAGGCCAAGGGGCCCTGGAGGCGTTGCTGTGTGGGAGCCCCCGGGGGGCCTGCTTGGAGAAGACCCCAGTCACAAGAAAAGAGCTCTAATCCAACTCCTCCTTCTGGTGTCATCAGCCCCCCTGGACAGAGCTGGAGCTTCCCCTGGGTGGTCCCCATTCCTTCTTGCAGGTTGGCCCAGAAGGCAGGGAGGCCATGCCCTGCTCTGCCACTCTCCCACCTTCTCCAGCTTTGGGGCACGGGGGGCCTGGATGGGGGCCAAGTCCTTTTCCTTCTAGACTCTAATAAAACCCAGTGGTCTCGACTCCTCTCTGCAAAGGGTGCTCAGTGTGGGGGTCCGTGGGTGCTGGGAGGACAGACATTGGTACTTCTGCTGATGTCCCTCCTACAGTGGGCCAAACACGTGCCCCCACAACTTCCTGGAGGGAAGAAATATCTGTCATGTTTGGAAATGTGAGTGAGCTGTCAAAGGCACATGGAACCAGTTAAATGCATGGTGAAACTCCAGGTCCTCAGGTTATCATGAAAGAAAAGGAAAACAATGCAGGCTACCATGTAGACATACCTATTGTGCCACCTCCAGGCTACCTGTGCCCCTCCCAGAATACTCTTCTCTCACTGGGCCCACATCCAGGGGCTGCTCACTTTCAAGACTCTGCCTCTGAACCCAGCTGGCATGGCTGGATCTTGGGTGTCTGCCTGGGACAGGGTGGGGCAGGGTTCCTGGAACCCACTGGATTCAGCAACTTAGATCCAAGTCCTGCTCTCCCCAGTAACTCTTCTGGCCTGAGGCCCTCTCCTTAGGTCTGGGAACCTGGAATCAGGTGGGGTTGCCACTTGCAGTTTATTTGTGGGTGTCTCTCTGATCCCACTGGAACCCTGGGAGGGGTCCAGAACAGGCACTCTAATCCCCATTTGACAGATGCAGAAACCAAGGCTTAGACAGAAGAGGCTTAGGCCTAGTTCCAGGCTGGGGAGTGGAAAGGCTGGGAGGGAGATTTAGATTTTGGGTGTGGGGGAAGTTCTGCTGCTGGAGGGATGGGGGTACCCCAGGTCAACCAGACCACCCCAACTTCCCTGTCACCCCCTATCCCATCAGGTATTCCGGGGTCAGCCTGGGGACTTTCCAGAGAGAGCCCGAGGCACCAGGAAATGGCTGAGCTATTAGTGGTATTGGTGTGGAGCCTGTGACATGGACCTGGGGCCCCTGTATTTGTGTAGAGGGAGACTCTTGGCATGGGAGTCTGGCTATTGTGGGTCCATGTGTACATCTATGGCTCCAGGGCCATGTGCAGCTTCCCGGTCTTGTCTCCATGTGTGCTGTTGTGTGATCTGGGTTGAATGGAGTGTCCCTGGGGCTGGGTGCATAGGGGGTAGGTGGGGCTTTGTCTCCACAATCCCCATGGGAACACTGGGGAGGAGAGGGTGGAGGAAAGTGCTGAGGAGTGGCTCCAAGTCTTCAAACTGGTCAGACAACTTTGAGAACCTTGGAGAGGAAGACAAGCTGGGAGAGGAGAGGACAGAGCAACAGAAGAACGGGCTGGAGACTGGACTGGTGGAGAGGCAGATGGACTCAGGGCTGCAGCATGAAGCTGCTGCCCAGCTGGAGAACAGTGCTGCCTGTGGGCCTTTGGGACAGGGCCTGGCCGTGGGCACAGCAACCCAGAAGTAGGTGGGCCCCAGGGGGGCTGGGGCTGGGGCAGAACCAGGGACCCAGGCTGAGCCCCCAACAGCTGAGGTGCCTCCAGCTCCTCAGGGCCCTTTCCATCTCTCCCTCAGCTGGCCTCAGGCAGGGCCAGGCTGGGCTGGGCCTGTCAGGAGGGGTGATGGGCTGGAAGCAGGACCAGCTTTATGGGCTCTCGGCCTGTGCAGTAACACTGGACCAGCTCTTAGCTAGAAAGGTCCCACCTTTGCTTTAACGCTCTGCTGTGGCTGTCCTAAAAGTCTTAATTTTTGAACAAGGAACTCTGCATTTTCAGTTTGCGCTGTACCACGTAGGCAGTCCTGGCTGAAGTTGGCGGGAGTCCTTGCCCTGACACAGGGCACAGGGGAGCCCAGGCCAGCCTGGGCAGCTCCTCCCTCGGGGGCCCCTGCACTGTGTGCCCAGGCACCCCTAATGGTGGGGGTGCCTCAGACCTAACCACAAACATGGATGATGGACGGGGTGCACAGCAGAGACTCACCCTGGAACGCAGACCATCCTGCCTTTTGGGAACAGTTCCTTGTTCCTGCAGGACCGAAGTCAACTCCCAGCTCTCCCAGTCTGTTTCCTCAGGGGTAAAAGGGGATAATCTCACCCAACACCGTGGGCTAAACAGGACAGTGCAGATGCGTTGCTTGGTGGGTGGTCATTCCTCAGAAAGGAGAGTGGTTGTAATGGTGATGAGAATGGTCAGCTTGCTGTCAACAAGTGGGGAGGGGCCTCAGGGAACAGCACCTAAATGTCCCTGGCTTGGTAAACTTCCAAGACTCACCGTCTCCCAGAAAACAGGAGCAGGCCCTGTGCCCAGGTCCGGCTGTGGGCAGGGAAGGGCTCAGAAGGCAAATGCGGCAGAGGCTTGGGTGGCCTCTACCAGTGGCCAGGGTTAATACATTACCTCTGCCCAGGCTCCCCTTTCGCAATCTGGAGCTGGGGATCTGGTTACAGATTGACTTCAAACCATGTCTGATATGTGGAGTAAAGTCCTTCCTGGCGTTTGTAAAGTCATCCCTTCTCTTCAGGAGCTGCTCCCACCTGTGTCCCAACGATGAGGGCCCAGGAGGACCCCGAGGGCCGGACACAGGTGCTGGGGGAATGGGTGGGAGCCGGGTGGAGGCAGGCTGGGGTAGGGGGGCCAGAAGGCCTGGGCTAGGCCTTCTCCCTGGTGGGACAGAGACAAAAGTTCTGATGAACTTGATGGAGGGTGGCTGTCCTGGGCTGAATGTGTGAATTGGGGGAAGGGCGGGCGGAGAAATCCTCAGCTTTGGGACTAGCTGACTCCAGGCTGGGGGCCAGTTAGGGTCCAACCTCCCCACAGTGACACCCTAAGGACCTCTAGGGGATAGAGGTGGGACTGGACTGGGGCCCAGCCCAGGGAGGGCCTGCCCCGATTGCAAGCCCTCTTGGCCCCTTCTCCTGGCCCGCCCCGGGGCACCTGGCTTACACACCCATTTCCCTGGCTAGAATGCCCAGGACCCAGGACAATGGACTTGTTCCTTCATGAAGCAACATGAGGTGGGAGCCAGGTGTGGCCAGCCTGAGTGACAATGGGTGGATAGACTGTGGGGGAGGATGGGGGCCCCCAGGCTTGGACCCCACTCTGAAGAGCTGCTGGCCACTTGGGCTACCTACCCAATTGATTCTGGGGTGGAATGGACTTTGCCTGTCCTCCATCACCCCACCCCCCACCCCCACTGAGCTACTTCTTTCTACTGCCTCCAGCATGAGTCCCTGGGCTCAGCAGCCACCAGGGACCCCCCGATGTCCCTGGCCACAGAGCCCAAGTTCGACATGTTGTACAAGATCGAGGACGTGCCACCTTGGTACCTGTGCATCCTGCTGGGCTTCCAGGTGGGTTTCTTGGCTCAGCGTCTAACCCCTCACTCAGGACTCTCCCCAGGGTCTCTGATCCCAGCCCCCACACCCCATTGACAAGGTTATTTTGGGCACCAGGAAGAGAAATCTAAGGTCACCACAGTGGTTGTCACCCAGCAGGGGTGGGGAAGAGGCTCGGTGGAGCATGCAACACTTGCCAGGCAGTGTCAGTGACAGGGAGGAGAGACCACTGCGCAGAAACCACAGGGAGATTAGTAACTGCCCAGGGGAAGGTCCGCCCTGGGCGGGGCACGGCCGAGGGCAGCTTAGTAGTTCAGGCCGCTGCGGCAGGCATGAGGACCATGAGGGGCCTCCTGTTTCCCTGTGAGGTCCACGTCCTGCCTCGTGCACCCCCCTCCCCCAGCACTACCTGACGTGCTTCAGCGGCACCATCGCTGTGCCCTTCCTTCTGGCCGAGGCGCTGTGCGTGGGCCGAGACCAGCACATGGTTAGCCAGCTCATTGGCACCATCTTCACGTGCGTGGGCATCACCACCCTCATCCAGACCACGCTGGGTATCCGGTGAGCTGCCTTGCACCCACCCCGACGCAGACACGCACACAGGGGGGAGGTGGGCTCTCTCAGCTGGTGTCCCACCATGGGCCTCTTGATTTAGAGGGCCTGATCTGGTGCTCCCTAAAGGATGACACATCCGGGGCTTTAAGGGACCAGCCCTAGCTGGGCTCTCCCGCTCCTAAGCCACACTCCAGATACTCCAGACCGTGGACTTCCCTGCCCAAACGTCCCTGAACCTGCTTCCAGGGCATACAATGGCCCACTGGACGGCTGATCCTCCTGGGTGCTGCTGCGCCCATGTACACAGCCCTAGGCCTGGGTGGTCACCAGGTGGTTGTTTGGGAGGTGGGGATAGGGGCGCGGGAAGGCTGTGAATGGAGCTGGGATATAAGAACTAGCACGTGGCCTTTCACGGTGCAGGAACTAGTGCTGAGAAGGGAAGGGGCCTCCACTGGCTCTCTTCTTTGGGCTCTGAAAATGGTAGGGGCAGTCCTGCCTGGGGCCTCTGCCCTGCCTCAACCCTTGTCCTCTGTGCCCCTAATTCTATCTCTCTGTGCCCCTCTCCCCCATCTCCCTTGTCTCTGTAAACCCACCTGCCTCCCCCCCCCACTGGCTCTGTGCCTCTCCCCACAGGCTGCCGCTGTTCCAGGCCAGTGCCTTTGCATTTCTGGTCCCAGCCAAAGCCATTCTGGCCCTGGAAAGATGGAAATGCCCCCCGGAAGGTGGGTGCAATCCTGGGGCCTGCACTGGAGGAGGAGGGAGGCCCAGAGCCTGAAGGTCTGAGTGACTATCCTGAGTCCAGATTCCAGGGTATACTCACTGCAGCATCTTCCCTGCCTCTGTCCCTGTTCCCTGTCTGTGTGTGTGTGTGTGTTCTTGGGTATGTTCCTGTTTCTGCCTTCAGAGGAGATCTATGGTAACTGGAGTCTGCCCCTGAACACCTCTCATATCTGGCACCCACGGATACGAGAGGTAGGTTTTCACATGTGGTAGGACAGGCCTGGATCTGAGGAGGGTACTAGATGGGAGCAAGGGTCACTGCTGAGTTGGGGGCTGTGAGGAGGTGGGCTAGAAGTTTTTGTCTTGCCAGTGCCTCTGGCCATATAGAGGTCATGGGCCCCTATATGGCCACTAACAGATGATCTTTTCCCTTTCTAGGTCCAGGGTGCAATCATGGTGTCCAGCATGGTGGAGGTGGTGATTGGGCTGATGGGGCTGCCTGGTGCCCTGCTCAGCTATATTGGGCCTCTCACAGTCACCCCCACTGTGTCCCTTATTGGTCTTTCTGTCTTCCAAGCTGCTGGTGACCGAGCTGGCTCCCACTGGGGCATCTCAACTTGGTGAGGAGGTGCCAGCCCTGATCCCCACCCAGCCCCAGCACCACCCCCCACCTTGTCCTACCCTCGTAATCCTACCTCCTGGCCCCAGCCCAGCCTACCAGCCACCTCCTTGTGCCTCTCCCCCAGCTCCATTCTCCTGATCATCCTCTTCTCCCAGTACCTACGCAACCTCACCTTCCTGCTGCCTGTCTACCGCTGGGGCAAGGGCCTCACTCTCTTCCGCATCCAGATCTTCAAGATGTTTCCTGTGAGGAGCCAGCAGGCGGCTGGGGCTGGGATGAGGGAAGGGCTAGATCAGGGACTGGACCTCTACCCAGGGCCGAGGTGGGAGCAAGGGCAGGGATAGCAAAGGATCTAGAGGCAGAGCAGAGATGAGGTCCCAAGAGGGGCTGCAGCAGCTGTTGGGCTGGGGCTGAGCTCAATGAAGTAGGGGCTAGTTGGCCTGGCCTGAGACCTGCCAGTGCCCTCAGCACCGCCCCCCTCACCCCCTGACCCCGCCTCAGATCGTGCTGGCCATCATGGCCGTGTGGCTGCTCTGCTACATCCTGACCCTGACGGATGTGCTGCCCACAGACCCGGCAGCCTATGGCTTCCAGGCCCGAACAGATGCCCGCGGGGATATCATGGTTATTGCACCCTGGATCCGCATCCCCTATCCCTGTAAGTGACCCCACCTGGGCCCAAGATCCCTCCACCACCAAGACCATTTACAAGGCCCCTGGTGACCCCAAGATAGCTGATGACAAACTAGCATTAGCTGCACATTTCCTGTATGCCAGACAGAGTGGTGTTTTATTCAGACACAGCTGCACTTCAGCTTCCTCACTCTGAGTGACCCCAAACAAGCTCCCACAACTGTACACCTCCCATCCCAGCTTGAGATTCCATTCCCCCTGCACCCCTCCACAAGTCCTGCACCATCCATCCTCTGACCCACTACAGTCTCCTCACTGTGTCCTCCTCCTGCCTCCCCCCACCAGGTCAATGGGGCCTGCCCACGGTGACTGCAGCTGCTGTTCTGGGCATGTTCAGTGCCACACTGGCGGGCATTATCGAGTCCATTGGAGATTACTATGCTTGTGCCCGCCTGGCTGGTGCGCCACCTCCCCCAGTACACGCTATCAACAGGTATACCACTTGCCCTTCCCTGTATCTGACCTCCTCAGAGGCCACCCAGGAAGCAAACTTAGGGAGGGGGTTGAGTCAGAGATGTAGGTTCGGATAAACCACTAACACACTCTTGATCTCATTTTCCTTGTGAATGAAACGGGAATGCTCTCATCACTCACTCAGTGATTGTTGGGAGTAGCTCAGGATGTAATGGAATAGGAGAGAAACCACAGTCCTTGACAACCTTCCCTGTGCCTCGTCCTCCATGGGCATTCTTTTATCTATTCTACTAACCTGTTAGGCAGGTACCGTGATTACCCCCATTTTACAGATGAGGAAATCAAAGCCCAGATTTGCCCAAGGGAGTAAGTACAGGTGCCCTGGGACAAGCACTCAGTCCTGATCTCCTGGCTCCCAGATCTACCTTTGACCTGGAGCAGGAAGTACTAGGGACAGAGAGAGAGTGCAAGCCCGCATAGCTCCTGAAAGAAGGGCAGCCAGCCAGGACGATGGGAGGACCCAGGCCTGGGCCGAGGCTAGACCAAGCTCTCCACACGTCCTCTTCTTCCAGGGGCATCTTCACTGAAGGTATCTGCTGCATTATCGCAGGACTTTTGGGCACAGGCAACGGATCCACCTCGTCCAGCCCCAACATCGGCGTCCTGGGGATTACCAAGGTGCGGCCCCTCGGGGACTAGCCTGAGCGGAACCACAACCCATGTGCAGGCCCGGCCTCAACCCCGCTAGTCTTTGGCCTAGTCCCACCTAGTCTTTCAGAGAGGGCCCGCCCCGACCCCGAGCCCCGCCCACTCGCGCCCCGCCCGCCCCGACCCCGGATCTAACCCCGCCCCCCGGCTCCCGGGCTCCCCGGGCTCCCCTGGCTCCCCGGGCTCCCCCTGCAGGTGGGCAGCCGGCGCGTGGTGCAGTACGGGGCGGGCATCATGCTGGTCCTGGGCACCATCGGCAAGTTCACGGCCCTCTTCGCCTCGCTTCCTGACCCCATCCTGGGGGGCATGTTCTGCACCCTCTTCGGTGAGTGAAGGGCCCGCGCCCGGGCGCCAGGGAGGGAGTGCAGCACGAGTCGCCGAGCAGCTAGGCCGGCTTGCGCGGCGCCTCCAGCGGTTCTCCTGCGTTCCCAGGCATGATTACGGCCGTGGGGCTGTCCAACCTGCAATTCGTGGACATGAATTCCTCCCGCAACCTGTTCGTGCTCGGTTTTTCCATGTTCTTTGGGCTCACGCTGCCCAATTACCTGGAGTCCAACCCCGGCGCCATCAACACAGGTGCCCCTTCCCCTCTCTGCCTGCCCGCATGTATGTGTGTTTGGGGAGGCAGGTATGACTCTGAGCACAGCCCCCTCCTTCAAAGGCTCCACATAGCTAGAGCCACAAATCCAGCCCAACTCTGAATTTAATCAGCAGCTGAGAGGATAATTAGCAGCTATCCTTTACTAAGACACTTTCTGTGGCCAGGTACTGAGTTTTACATATACTCGTTTAATTTTCACAATGGCTGCATGAGACAGTTACTATTGTCATCTCCATTTTATAGATGAGGAAAGGGAGGCTCAGAGAGGTTGATTTGTTCCAAGTCAACAAGTAGCAACCGGCAGAACTGGGATTTGAACCCAGGATGGGAGACAGAGAAACAGGCTCCAAAGGCAGGGGTTTTACCGTTCCATCTCTGTGTCTGCTCAAGGGAGACAGTAGGTTGTGCAAGGGAGAAAGCCCCTGAGCTACACCCACCGGATGGGCCATGAAGTCCATTGGCCCTTGGCTGATTCCACAGGCAGCCCCGAAGTGGACCAGATCCTGACCGTGCTGCTGACCACAGAGATGTTCGTGGGTGGGTGCCTCGCTTTCATACTGGACAACACAGTGCCAGGTATGAGTGGGCCCTGGCAGGGGGATGCAGAACTAGGCTGGACTCGTATGCACTACAGCAGGTGGCCCCTGAGCTGAAACTATAGCCAAGGAGAAGAGGAAAAGATGGGCTGGTGGAGCCCACGCTAGCTGAAGTAAGAGACTGCAGCACAGGCATACCTTGCAGGTCTTAAAGAAAATGGGCTAGAAGAGTCATTCCCGGACCCGGTGGGTCATTGCCACTCACTCCTTGATGGCCACCAGGCAGAGTGGTGGCTTTGGCTTTCTCATAATAGGATGGATACAAATGCAGTATCAATTTGTTGGCAAAATCCATTCCAAAAGTGCCAGCCGTTGACACACTAACTACTAGAAGAGCCCCTAATGCTTCCCTTTGGTACCATGAGCTTTTTGCAGGGATTGTGGGTTACCTCCTGGGATCCCCAAGAACTCTCCTGGCCCATATAAATGTGCCCAGTAAAATAAGGTGTTCTAATAACAAGCATAGTTAATATTTATTGAACTTCTGTTTTGGGGCAGGCATGGTGCTCAGTGTCTCAGTTCATCTTCAAAAACCATCCTGTGAGGCTGAGGCTATTAACACTGTTTTATAGACAAGGAAACAGAATTAAAGGTTAAGCAACTCACCTAAGGCCACAAAGCTATGATGCTGCAAATCTGGGATTTTAACAAAGTCCACCTGATGGCAGTCCATGGTCTGTGTCCCAGCACACTGCTTCTGCTGGAAGGCTTCAGGGGACCTGGGCTGGAGAATTGGGGATGGTTCCCTGGAGACAAGGGTTAAACACTGCATCAGTATAGGGAGGTGAGAGAGGGATGGGAGTAGCAGGATGATGGCTCTCTCCCCAGCCATTTACCAGCCTCAAGATAGTTCCAGGCTCCACATGCCCCCTCTCTCTGAAAGTCCAAGTGTCTGTTTCATAGAGTATAGGAGTCAAAGGCTGTCTATACAGCCAGTGGAAGGGAGGGTGGACAGGGAAGGCCAGGGCTCCCTGGGGGGATTTTAGGCAGCACTAGATGATGGCAGAACTCCTGGTAGCAGCTGTCCCTTGGATGGATGGGTACCTGACCACATTACCCAACCCTCTTCATTTAGAGGAAACTGGGCTGGGGGCTGGAGCAGCCCATCCTGTGAACCTGAGACAATGAAATGGCAGAGATGAATTGTTGCCAAAATGTCCAGGGAATCTGGGGAGGCAGAAGGCATCTGGGTGGGCAGCCCCATACTTACCATCCAGTAGACCAAGAGTTTTCTTTGTGATTTGGGTGGTTGTATTAAGCTACCCAGATGTTAATGTCAGCCTCAGAACTGCCAGGCTGAGTTCCTGGCATCCTCATCCTTCAATCCAACTGAGCATTTAGCAATCATTCCTGCCAAAGATCATAATATGCTTTTTTTAAAAAGATTTATTTCATCCATTCATTCCTGCCCCCCCCATTGTTTGCAGTCACTGCCTGCTCTCTGTGTCCATTTGCTGTGTGCTCTGTGTCTGCTGTCTTCTCTTTAGGACTTACCAGGAACTGAACCTGGGACCTCCCATGTGGAAGAGAGGCACCCAATTACCCAAGCCACCTCAGCTCCCTGCTTTTGTTCTCTCATTGTCTTTTCTCTTTGTGTCTCTTTTGTTGCATCAGCTCACCGTGCCTGCCCACCCCGCCAGCTCACCTTCTCCAGGAGGCACCGGGAACTGAACCCGGGACCTCCCATGTGGTAGGCGGAAGCCCAATTGTTTGAGCCACATCTACTTCCCCATAATATGCTTTATGCCACATAATAAGCAGCCCTTCAATGTGCATTGATGATGAAACTGATGCTCAGAGTGGTTAAATCACCGTTAAAGGTCAGACACCTGGATTCAAACCCAGGTCTGACTTGCTCAGAACCCAGACTTTAACCATGGATGGAATCACACTCTTTCTGCAGCCCTTGTCAATGGGCCACTTTGCATTTCCTTGTCATCTTTACCTATCCACAGCCGGACCTTAGAGAAGCTGTAGATTTAGTTCAGCAAATGCTAGTGGAGCTTATCAGCTTGACCTTGGGTTAGAAACTGAGGGGGATGTGCAAACAAAATTTTACTTCTTAGCCCAAGACAGGAAGTAAAGCTGGGTTTAAATGAGCAATAAGGTCATTGAGGCTGGGCTGGAGTCATCTGGAGGACTTCTTGGATGAGGGCAATTGAGTGGGGCCTAGGAGACTGGAGGGGACTTGGAGAAGCAGGAAGGGTACAACAGGAAGGGATATGGCAGACAGTATGCAGACTGGTTTGCCAGAGGGAGGGAGCTCTGGGCCTGCCATTGTGGGCCCACTGTTGTGTGCAGTGGGGAGGGGGGCAATCAGACGCTAGTCCTGTGCCACACCAGCAGCTCCATCCCGACTTGTGTGCTTCATGCAACCAGGCCCAGCTCAGGCATTACATCTGCAACCCTCTCACCGCCTGCCCCACCCCCAGCCCAGGGCCCTCTCTGAGATTTGGGGGCACAATTGGTCTGCATCTCTCAAGGAGTTCTCAGCCTGGGTGGGCCCGTTTTGTGGAATCTGCTTGAATTCATTCATGGGGCACGTGGAAATCTCTCACTTCTTTCGCTACATTTACTGTGTTTTAAAGCCTTTGCCAACCCCAGCCTTCTTGTGAAAGCCTCAGAGATTTCACACACCTCTCTCCCACCTATTAGGGGAGAATTCCCCTAGTTATAAAAAATCTCTTTTGTGTACCCCTACCACCAAAATGATTTTACATAGCTTGACTTTCTGGAGTTTGTATTATAAAAACAAGAGAGTTTATTTTCCAAATACGAAATCACAATATTGAGTATTAATACTGAATGTAGTATTTCAAAGTATACCTCCTTCCCCAGAGAGCATAGACTGGGCACTATTTATCCCCACCCACCACTCCTGGGGCCCAGCATGCAACACATACTCACAGATCTTTTTTTTTTTTTTTTTTTAAAGATTTTATTTATTTATTCATTTATCCCCCCCTTGCTGCTCGTGCTCGCTGGGTCAGCTAACCACTAACCACGCCGTGCGGGCGGGCTTGCCTTCACCAGGAGGCCCCGGGAACCGAACCCAGGGCCTCCCATATGGTAAACGGGAGCCCTACTGATTTGAGCCACAGCCGCTTCCCTACTCACAGATCTTGATTGCCAGTTACTTAACCTTTCTGCCCATTTCTTCATCATAACATTTTATTTTTTTAAATGAACATTGGTGTGCAAATATCTTTTCAAGTCCCTGCTTTCAATTCTTTTGCGTATCTTTCTAGGAGTGGGATTGCCAGGTCATATGGTAATTCTATACTTAAGTTTCTTTTTTTTCTTTCAATTTAAAAAGTTTGTTAAAGTTTTTCATAACATAACAGTATATTATTCATACATAAACATAAAAAGTCTATAGTACAAGTTGTGAACTTAACAAAACATGCATGACATCATACAGGGCTCCCATATATCACCCAACCAAAAATACCTTGCATTGTTGCAAAATATTTTAACAAATTATGAAAGTGCATCGTCAAAGTATTACTCCTAACAATAGTCTACATCTTACATTTGGTGTATTTTTCCCCCCAACCCACCCTTTTATGTTTTTGTTCATAAACCGTACAATTTATCTAAAGTGTACAAGTGAAGGCATGTGGTATAATCACAGAATTGTGCATTCATCACTTCAGTCAATATTAGAGCATTTTTGTTACTCCAAAAAATAAAAAATAAAAAATAAAAAAACGAACCACTATCATACCCATTAGTGCTACTAATTACAAATCCTATATGTGCTTTCACCATTTCTATTCATTTCCAAACATTTATAAACAACTTTTTATCAATTCTCCACAGATTAAACCCCAGCTTTTCATTCTCTAACCACATTCTATTCACTGGTGACATATTCAAGCTATTAACTCCATGAGTTTGCTCAGTATATTTAATTCATAATAGCAAAGTCATAAAGTATTTGTCCTTTTGTGCCTGGCTTGCTTCACTCAACATAATGTCCTCCAGGTTCATCCAGGTTTTCACATGCTTTACAACTTTATTTCTTCTTACGGATAAATAATATTCCATCCTGTATATATACCAAAGTTTGTTTATCCATTCATTGGTTGATGGACACCTGGGTTGTTTCCATCTTTTGGCAATCATGAATAATGCTTCTATGAACATCGTGTGCAGATGTCTGTTCGTGTCACTGCTCTCAGTTCTTCTGGGTATATACCTAATAGTGCTATTGCCAGGTCTCACAGTAGATCTATAGCTAACTTCCTCAGGAACCACCAGACTTCCACAGTGGCTGTACCATCCTACATTCCCACCAGCAGTGAATAAGTGTTCCTATCTCTTCACATTCTCTCCAACACTTGTAGCTTTCTATTTTTTTTTTTTTTTTTAATAGTGGCTATTCTAGTAGGTATGAAGTGATATCTCATTGTAGCTTTGATTTGCATTTCCCTAATCATTAGTGATGTTGAGCATTTCTTCATGTGTTTTTTTGCTACTTGTGTATCTTCTGTGGACAAATGTCTATTCAAGTCTTTTGACCATTTTTTAATTGGGTCGTTTGTCTTTTTATTGTTGAGCTGTAGGATCTCTTTATATATCTGGGTATTAGACCCTTATCAGATGTGTTATTTCCAAATATTTTCTCCCATTGAGTAGGCTGCCTTTTTACCCGCTTCACAAAGTCCTTTAAAGTGCAGAAGTGTTTAATTTTGAGGAAGTCCCATTTATCTATTTTTTCTTTTGTTGCTCATGCTTTGGGTTTAAGGTCCAAAAAACCACCACCTAGTACAAGGTCTTGTAGATGTTTCCGTATATCTTCTAGTGTCTTATGGTTCTGGCTTTTATGTTTAGGCCTTTGATCCATTTTGAGTTGATTCTTGTATATGGAGTAAAATAGGGGTCCTCTTTCATTCTATTGGCTATGGATATCCAGTTCTCCCTGCACCATTTGTTGAACAGACTGTTTTGTTCCAGAAAAGTGGACTTGGTAGGCTTATCAAAAATCAGTTGACTGTAGAGGTGAGGGTCTATTTCTAAACACTCAGTTTGATTCCATTGATCAATGTGTCTATCTTTATGCCAATAACATGCTGTTTGACCACTATAGCTTTATAATACACTTCAGGTCAGGAAGCATGAGCCCTCTGACTTCACTCTTCTTTTAAGATGTTTTTGGCTACTGGGGACCATTTTCCCTTCCAAATAAATTTGGTAATTGACTTTTTTATTTCTGTAAAGTAGACTGTTGGAACTTTGAGTGGTATTGTGTTGCATCTATAAATCAATTTGGGTAGAATTGACATTTTCATGACATCTTCCAATCCAGGAGCATGGAATGTCCTTCCAGTTGTTTGGATCTTTTATTTCTTTTAGCAGTGTTTTGTAGTTTTCTGAATACAGATCCTTTACATTCCTGGTTGAATTAATTTCTAGATATTTGAGTTTTGTTGTTGCTATTTTGTAAATGGGATTTTCTTGATTTCCTCCTCAGCTTGCTCATTACTAGTGTATAGAAATGCTGATTTTTGTGTGTTGATCTTGTATTCTGTCACTTTGCTGAACTCATTTAAACTAATAGCTTTGTTGTAGATATTTCAGAATTTCCTGTGTATAGTATCATGTCATCTGCAAATAGGGAAAGTTTCCCTTCTTCCTTTCCAATCTGGATACCTTTTATTTTTTTCTTGCCTAATTGCTCTAATTAGAACTTCTAGCACAATGTTGAATAACAGTGGTGACAGTGAGCATTCTTGTTCCTGATCTTAAGAGGGAAAGCTTTCAACCTCTCCCATTGAGTACAATGTTGGCTGTGGGATTTTCACATATGCCCTTTATGTTGAAGAACTTTCCTTCTGTACCTCTATTTTGAAGTGTTTTTATCAAGAAAGAGGGGGGCGGATGTGGCTCAAATTGTTAGGCGTCCGTCTCCCATATGGAGAGACCTCGGTTCGATCCCCCGGACCTCCCCGTAAAAGGGGAAAAAAAAAAAAAAATATATATATATATATATATCAAGAAAGGATGCTAGATTTTGCCAAATACCTTTTCTGCATCAATCGAGATGATCATGTGTTTTTTCCCCCTTCGATTTGTTAATATGGTTATATTACTTTTCTTATTTCGAACCACCTTGATGGTGGTGTATAATACTTTTTCCAAGTATTTTGTTGAGAATTTTTACATCTATGTTCATTAGAGAGATTGTTCTGTAATTTTCTTGTAGTATCTTTATCTGGCTTTAGTATTAGGATGATGTTGGCTTCATAAAATGTGTTTGGTAATTTTCCATCCTTTGGGAGATTAAACAGGATTGTATTAATTCTTCTCGAAATGTTTGGTAGAATTCACCTGTAAAGCCATATGGTCCAGGGCTTTCTTTTTTTGGAAGGTTTTTGACGACTGATTCGATCTCTTTACTTGTGGTTGGTTTGTTGAGTTCCTGTATTTCTTGTAGAGTGTTCAATGTAATTATTTGTGCATTTCTAGGAATTTGTCCATTTCATCTAGGTTGTCTAATTTGTTGGCATAGTTTCTTATAATATCCTCTTATGACCCATTTTATTTCTGTGTGGTCTGTCATAATATGCCTCCTTTCATTTATTTCCATCTTCTTTTCTGTTAGCCTTGCTAAGGATTTGATTTTATTGATCTCAAAGAACCAGCTTTTGCTTTTTTTTTTTTTTTTTAATTTTACCGGGAGGCCCCGGGGATCGAACCCAGGTCCCTCCATATGGCAGACAGACGCCCAACCATTTGAGCCACATCCGCCCCCAGCTTTTGCTTTTGATGATTATTTTTCCCTTGATTTTATTTATGCTCTAATCTTTGTTATTTCCTTCTTTCTGCTTGCTTTGGGATTAGTTTGCTGTTCTTTTTCTAGTTTCTCCAGTTTTTCAGTTGGGTCTTTGATTTCAGCACTTTCTTCTTTTTAAATATAGGCATTTAGGGCTATAAATTTCCCTCTCAGCGCTGCCTTCGCTATATCCCATATTTTTGTTTTGTTTGGAGGTACCAGGGCTGGGGATTGAACCCGGGACCTTGGTTCTGTATGTCTGTTAGGTCCAGTTCGTTTATCATATTGTTCAAGTTCTTGGTTTCCTTGCTGATCTGCTGTCTCGTTCTATCTATTGATTTAAGTGGTGTGTGGAAGTCTTAAACTATTATTGCATTTTATTTTATTTTACCAGGAGGTCCCGGGGATCGAACCCAGGTCCCTCCATATGGGAGACGGACACCCAACCATTTGAGCCACATCCACCCAACTATTATTGTAGAGACGTCTATTTCTCCTTTCAGTTTTGCCAGTTTGCCTTTTATTTTGGGGCACCCAAACAGATGCATAGATATCTATGACTGTTACTCCTTCCTGGTGGATTGTCCCTTTTATTAATATATAATACCTTCTGCATCTCATCACTTTTTTGCATTTAAAATCTGTTTTGTCTGACACCAGTATAGCCTATCCTGCTCTCTTCTGGTTACTATTTGCATGAAATATGTTTCATGCAACCTTTCACTTTCAGTCTATTTGCATCCTTGGGTCTAAGGTGAGTGTCCTGCAGATAGCATATGGTTGCCTCATGTTTTCTTACCCATTCTGTCAGCCTATATATTTTGATTGATGAGTTTAATACATTAACATTCAATGTTATTACTGTAAAGGCATTACTTAATTCAACCATTTTATCCTTTGGCTTTCATATGTCATATCTTATTTTTGTCCATCTTTTTACCCTTTGGGTTACCCTTTCTGATAGTCTCTTCATCATAACATTTTGTAAAACAGTGCCCATACACCTCCTGGGGGGTGTCTTGAAGAAATGAGAAAATGAAATTAAAGCACTTAGCACAGAGTCTGCCACATTTTTTTTTTAAAGATTTTATTCATTTATTCATTTATCCCCCCCTTGCTGCTTGTGCTCGCCGGGTCAGCCAACCACGCCGTGCGGGCGGGCCCGCTCCCACCAGGAGGCCCCGGAAACCGAAGCCGGGGCCTCCCATATGGTAAACGGGAGCCCCACTGATCGAGCCACAGCCGCTTCCCCACATTTTAAGTTCTCAATAAATACTAATTATAACCAGTATCCTATAGAATTCCTGGTGCTCAGGCCAAGTTCGGAGCACAGAAATCACGGATCCATCAACTTTTTAGGACTATAAGATATTGGGAAATATACTTGATTCAGAAGTCTGTTTCAGAACTAGGTCATGAGAAGGGATGTAGGAGGGATGCTGGCCCTGGTAAGGGATGCCAATGTCCTCTTCCAGGGAGCCCAGAGGAACGGGGTCTGATACAGTGGAAAGCCGGTGCTCATGCCAACAGTGAGACGTCCTCCACCCTCAAAAGCTACGACTTCCCCGTTGGGATGGGCATGGTAAAAAGGATTGCCTTTCTGAAATATATTCCGATTTGCCCAGTCTTCAAAGGATTTTCTTCAAGGTCAAAAGACCAGCTTGCAGTTCCAGGAGACACTCCAGAAAATACAGAAACTGTGTCTGTGTGCACCAAGGTCTGAGAAATTACTTCCAGGAAAGGTAGGACATATATTAGTCCTTGGCTTTTGTGGGAGGTTTGAATAATCAAAACATTCTTGTGCTTTAGCCAAAGAAAAATCAAACTACTTTGTTCCAATTTTTGTGCCCTATTTGAGTATCCTCAAGAGGAAAAGAGACTGGGTAAAAAGACAGTATATGGATTTTGAGTGGAACTCCTCAGCCATTTTATTTTATTTTTTTTATTTTTTAATTTTTTAAAGATTTTATTTATTTATTCATTTATCCCCCCCTTGCTGCTTATGCTCGCTGGGTCCGCTAACCATGCTGTGTGGGCGGGCTTTGCCTTCACCAGGAGGCCCCGGGAACCGAACCCAGGGCCTCCCATATGGTAAACGGGAGCCCCAGTGATTGAGCCACAGCCGCTTCCCATCCTCAGCCATTTTATAGTGAGAGCAGAACTTCCCAATTATGTTGCAAGTATGCTGAATTATACTAATCCCTCTAGCCTTCTGGGAACCTGGGAAGAATCTGGGCCAACTGGAATCTATTAGCCAGTAATCCCAGCTAGGCAGCTTCATTCTTGTACTCTATTATGCTATACAAGTATCATTTTATGACAAGGAAATAGACATAGCAAAGAATAGGAAAAAAAATCCTCTCATATAAATTGCCTTGTTTCAACAGTGGTCATAAAATTAAAACTCTGAAACAGGATGACTTCAGTTACCCTAAAACCATGCCAGTACAAGTCCTGATGGATGATGTGTCCCAAGGGCTTCAATACTGAGCAACTGGTGCTTCTCTGAAACTTTCCATCTCTGTTATGCAGAAGTCTGGCTCTCCAATTAAACACCAAAGTAGTTTCAACGTGCATGTTCTCTGAGAGACAGGAAAAGTTCCAACAAAATGACAGCTTAGCCTAGATGACTCTTTCATATTGATAATAGTAGTAATCATTCACATAGAACTTTCTATGTGCCAGGTACTATCTTAAGTGCTTACGGTATTAACTCCTCACATAATCCTGAGATAGATACTGCTGTTATTATTGCCATTTTACAGATGTGGAAACTAAGGCACAGAAAGGTTAAGTGAATTGCCCATGATCAAAGTAGTCGCATCTAGAAAGTCTGCCAAAGCCAAAGTCTTTGCCTTTTTTTTTTTTTAAAGATTTACTTACTTACTTATATCCATTTTTACACCTCCCCCCACCCCCGTTTTTGCTGTTTTTGTGTCCATTTGCTGGGCAATTCTCTGTGTCTGTTTCCTGCCCTCTCTTCTCATTCTTCTCCTCCTGTCTTCACCAGGATTCGATCCTGGGAACCTCCGATGTGGGAGAGAGGCATCCTACCACCTGTGCCATCTTAGTTCCTGTTTTTTTCATTGTGTCTCGTCTTGGTTCTCCCTTGTGTCACTCTCCTGTTACGTCATCATCTTGCTGCGTGGCTCAGCGGGGCCTGATGGCGCACCTGCTTGTGGGGCCTAGCAGCCCACATGCCTTCTATATTTTTCTTTATTTTTACCAGGAGGTCCCAGGGATCGAACCCAGGTCCCTCCATATGAGAGATGGACGCCCAGCCATTTGAGCCATATCTGCCCCAAAGTCTTTGCTCTTAATCATTAGGTTACAATGCCTCTCTAAATCTAGTTCATAATCTCCAATTTTACTGCACTATGACAATTTGGCAGTATATGGAAATAAACTCATTTGCCCCTGAACTCAGAGAAAGGTTCTATAAGCCTTATGTATTTGGTTAAGACAACAGAGAGCAGAGGGCGACTGGTTATATCATGGCTCCAAAAAGAACAAGAATCAAGCATGATTATCACTGATTCAGTTTCTTAAAAAACCCATCCCAAACATCAGTTTGGTTAACGTGGCTGCTTAACCTACTGGGACATAAGTGTTCACACAAGAGAACCCCCAGGGACAACGTGAGCCAGAATTGACTACATGTCCTTCTTTATCTTTCGGAGTATCCTCCCATGGGGCTCTTCTTATTGATAGGACAAGCCAAAGAATCCCTGGCCATCCTGGTTCATCATTGCCAGCATTATGGAAATGAGTTGTTTTAGGCTAAAAACAGGTACAAACATCAAAATTCTTGAGCCCAAGCTTAAGGAAAGTAGAAAGGACATTATCAAGAGCTGAGTAGGACCATGAGGCAGAATTGTGTGTGGAATCAGGAAACTGCTAGATAGTTGATAATCTAGCCCAAATAAAGCTTGGAGACAAACATAAATAAGATTGTGGTGGGGGTGGGGTGTCAAGGTGAATTAAAATTGTATACCAGCCCTATTAAGGCCTGCTATGACTTGGAAAATCAGAAACCACAACGGAGGTTATCATTATGTTAGGTAGTCAAAAAGTTTCTTAATATGCCTATCTATGATTGCCCCACCATCGCAGCCTGAAGACATCAAGTGGGTTAAGGAGGGGACAATGGAATTTATTTTACTACTGTATTTCAATCAGATACTTGTATAGCAGCATACTTGCTACTTATGGAATCTAATTAAAGCCTGCTCTCTGCAGATCTTGCCAGCAGGGTTGTCCTGACATACTGAGTCCACACTAAAGTGGATATCATCAATGGAGAGTCTGCATTCCGGCATCCAATAAACACAACCACCAGCTCAGTTCTACTATTATTTATTTTTTTAAATATTTTTGAAAAAATATAATTTTTTTACAATATTTTCAACTTAAACACTATTCACACTGAACACGTATGGCAGCTTAACCTACCCAAATATGAAGTTTAAGAAGCCAAAACTGTTCTAGCTTTGTTAAAAGAAAAGTTGTGCTGCAGACTCTTGTCGTGATGGATACAAAGCAAGGAAAAGCACCACTCAAATCATAGCGCTACTATCTTTTTGTTCATTTGGATTATGGATTCTTCAAATGTTAGACTTCACACAGGCATAGCTGTGATACAGTGGACTCCTTAGAAAAAGATGCAATTCTCAAATCACATATTTCCTCAGATATAACATTAGGAGCAGAATTCAACATTTCTAATGTGATAACATAACATAAAAGTGAGGAATAGTTCTCATCTGTCAAAATTACTACCTTGGAACCTCGGTAACCAAAAGCATACTTGGTCTGGAACAAATTATGTCAAATTAACTAATGGCCTTCTTCAGAAAAAGGAGATTCTTTTTGATGGGGACAAAAGCAAATTAGAAGTCTGAACTGAAAAATATACTTAACAATTAGAACTTAATTAAAAAAAAAAAATTTAGATATTAATAAGAGTTATAGTTAACCCTGAGGAACCAGTTTACCTTCAAGGAAGATTTAGTAAGATTTAGAGGTCATTTAATTTGGTGCTTTGTCACAACTTGACTGGTGCTTCTTTCCTCGCTGTCTTGACATCAAGCCACGGGGCCAATTCTATTTTCAGTAAATGTTTGACAGCTTTTTACTTAATAACAGTCTCAGCACTTTTATTAAGCATGCAAGACTAACAAAACTTTGGCAATGCATAAGTGTAACACAGTGACAAGAGAGAGCTTTTACAATTAAGTCTTCTAATACTGCCTTCACAGTGTGGAAATTGTGCTACATCCACCAAAAGAGGGCCCCGTCTACTCAAATATTTTAGTACTTCACCCCAGGAACAAATTCCTTTGCATTTGGATTCAGATTGCTCTTGACCTGGAAAATAAGCACATAAAAAAAGCAAGTTCAATAACAGATAGCTCCAGATACTCAGAAGCATTCAAACCAGACCCACAGGCAAAAACATCTTAAAAAAAACAAAAAAAAACAAAAAAAACAAAAACAAAAAACCCCACAAAAAACGACAAAAGCAAGACCTCAGACTGTTAGTTCAACTTAACCCAAAATTTATGACAGGAAAAAGAGGAACCAGAGGTGAGCTATGTATAACATTATATCAAATTATATCAACCTTTCTAAAGAGAAAGTAGGAACTGAAATAAGTTTGCTTAAGCATAATCAAAAACCCACTAACTTCACATAAACTAAAGAAATGGCACTCAACAAGGAATTCTGTTAAATTATGATATGCGACTTTCTTTAAACACTTTCACACCATACAAACATGTTAAATAAGTGTTGCAATTATGATTAAAGTGATTGGGGATTAAAGTGTTTATGGGTTAATTTTACTTTATGATCCTCAATGAAAATAGAGAGTTGTAAGAGTTGTCTTTCTACAATTGCTGTTTCCTAATTTCCACAGGAAGCAGAGTCTATAAATGAAAAAGAAAACTTCCTGGGGAGTCAGAAGACTTAAGTCCAAATCCCAGCTCTGTCCCTAACTTCCTATATAACCTTGGATAAGTCCCCTCGCTGGGAATCAGTTTTTGTATCAATTAAAAAAAAAAATAAGGGGGTGGGGAGGAAGAGACTAGGGATGGGCCAAAATCTCTTAAGAGCCATAGAAACTTCTTTGGCTCTCAATCTTTATTTTCCTAAATGTATGTGTAAGAGTATAGGGAAGAATGGCTGGAAATTCTACTCTACCATATTTTGGACTGCAAGTTGATAAAGAAGAAAAGAAACCAGGACAGACTCCAGGACCTGAAATGTACACGTGCTGGCAGGCTTTAACATAAAATCTGACACCTGTATCACTAACTTCAAGACCAAAGCATAATATTAAACAACATAAAATAAAGAAAAGAAGAAGAAAAAAAAAAAAAAAAAATATTAAACAACATCTTAGAACAATAAATTTTAGTTTCATAATTTATATACAACCATCTCTTTGGACAAGATAATTATCCCTCCCCCCAAGGGAAGGTTAAATTTTAAGTTTAAGGTTCAAATAAAAAAGCAGTGTTTTTCAATGTACAACCTGTTGGCAGCTACAGAAGAATAAGAGTAAATTAAAGTAATCTCAAAGACTTGAGTGGAACAAGTTTCTACACTACGGACTTATATTGGGTTTTCCAGCAGACTATTCAGATCATACAGCTGCTCAACTGGGTTAGTGCCATTTACTGCAACAAAGGCTATACCACAATGTAAATTTCAATGTTCTCTATACAATCCTTTGAAGAATGGTTTCCAAATGCCTGATTGGGCCAGGCTGGTTGTATAATATATCCTCTGGGAGTGCTTTTTAGAAGCTAATATGCCTAGAATATTGAGGTCTGGAGTATAGCCCAGGAACCGAGTTGGTTTTTGTCTTTTTTTACAGCCAGGTTAGGAAATCACTGCTATTTTTTTTTTGCTATAAATGTGCATTTTTATTATAGACAGGTAAATTTTAACACTATTTTTAATGTGTTATTACACATTGTTGACACTATTTACCATGCACATGAAAAAAATCACTGCTTTTTAATCTTGCCCTAAACATCTGGTGAAATTTGTGAAATTTTATCTGAAAGATTATCTAAAGCAGTGGCAAGAAGTCTCTTTGGTCTAAGACTAGCTCTAGAGTGTTGCCACAAGTCACTCCATGTCATATGTGAGACTGGTGGTGTGGTGGAAGCCTCTGCTTTCACTGTAAGTAGCAGCACAATTTCGGAAGGGGAAGACATATAGAACTCTTCTTAAACAGATGGTGGCTGGCTTTTCCACTTATGAGAAAGATGAGCTAGGTTTTTAAAAGATGAAAAATAACTTTTACCACAAGATCTTCCAGAGAAGAGCCATCACTGATAACAAGGTCGTTAAATTGGTCCTGGATTTGGTCCATAGTTTGTGGGAGATCTCGAGCTGGAATAAACCACTCATGTTCTTCTTCCTCTTCCAGCATTTCTTGGAAACAGCGTTCAATAAATTCTTCTTCCCATAACTCCTCCTCTATCTGGATTTATAATAAATAAAGGATAATTTATAGCATAATTGATACAACACCACTAGGAATGGCTTAAAATAGCTTGAACTAAGCCATTTAAAAACACAATATTGTACTTCCTCCTTTCCTTCTGTGCTAAGGAAAAAAATTCTCAACATAAAGTCCTGGGAAGATCTGTTTAGAGTTTTGCTGTCTTTACTTGTATTAGCAGAATATTATTTTTCCCACTGAGGGTGGCAAGGAAGAAATGGCAAATAAAGGAATGGCTCTTGCTGAGGAATGCACATCAGAATTATCTATATACTTTAAAATTATATAAATAGTTTAAAAAAAAAATGATTGAAAAAGAATCTCTAAGGGGGTAGGATCAGGACATGGGCAATTAAAAACAAACAACCCAGGTGATTCTCACTGAAATAAGACCAAACAAACTATTTTATTCTTGAACATTCCTTATCGGATATGGAGAGATTAAACTCTTCCATTGTTACCAAAACCATAATCAGGGGAGGAAATAAAAAGAAGATGGAGACAAGTGCCAGAAATATGGGAATAAAAGACAATGTTTATCAATGTATTTGAGTTCTCTAAAGAGAACACTGGTGCCAGATATTTCAGGCTGATCAGATTGAGAACCTCAGGAAAAACAGCACAATTCTGTACCACAGTACTGGTGCCATCTGTCCCGATTCCTGAATTCTCTTTGACTTTTACTGCAACATAGCAATCTAATTGGTCTAAAACAGTGGTTCCCAAACCAGATTGCTCACTGGAACCATCTGGGATTTTGAAAACACACGTCTCCCAGGCTCTATCCTAGTCCTCCTGAATCAGAATTGCCAGGGGTGGGACCCTGAAACAAGTTCTCCAAGTTATTTCAACAAGCAGTTAAACCTGATAGTAACAGATTACTATCCAGGACCCAAATAAAAATAAGTGGTGACATGTAAATCCACACATATCACATACAAGAGGCCAAATTATTTGAGGGCTAAAACAGGCTAAGTGAAAGAACATGTCTGCACACAAAACTAACTTGTCTGTTGAATTCTTCTTCATTTTCCATCCACATGTACTCTGCAAATGGATTGTCATCTTCATGAGAATGACCGTTAATAATCACATCTTCATTGATGATGCTTGGGCTAGTACTGCTGCGACTTGGATCTTTCATGGTTGGCGTTACTTGTCGTTTTTAACCTTATAAGAATAATAATACAGTTAATCTACTGTCAGTCATTCTTTCAGTTCTCAGTGAACATCTACTATTACCAGGCATCATGGTTAGGTGATGCACATGAAACATTAAGTGCACATAAGCTGAGCAGATGAAAAGCTTCAAATAATTTTTTTTCAAATGATTTTAATGTTTTAAAAAAATAGCTGATAACAGCCTAGGTTCATCTAAAGTTTTCTGGTAACAGTAAAATTAGATAATCAAATGCTTAGATGGAATCTTCAAACCATTCAATTTATATTAAATATCTCTGCTTTATAAAACAAGCATGGGGGGGGCGGATGTGGCTCAAATGGTTGGGCGTCCGCCTGCCATATGGAGGAACCTGGGTTCGATCCCCGGGACCTCCCGGTAAAAAAAAAAATAAATAAATAAAACAAGCATGGTGTGGAAAACTTGGTCGTTGATTGAGAGACTTTATGAAAAGCAAATTCTACTTTAAACTGAACCCCAAAGTCCATAGATAATAAGTAAAAATTAACAAACTTTTAATAACCTCTTGGTTTCTCAGTCCCAAGGTACAGCTCTTGAGCTCTCCTTCACAGCCTGTTTTCTTTTTGCCTTTTCTCTGGGTCCATCAAATTCCTCCATGTCTAGATTTCCCCACTGTAAAATGAGTTTTCAGGCATCTCTTTTTATCTGAGTAAAAGGAGTATCTAATACAGTAGGTCTGGTTTCTTCCATTCACAAGTTGATACCATAATCTAACCAAACTGACATATTGCAGACTAAAACTTCCAAGCATGAAGTTTCAGATTCTACAATATTCTACCAGTTCATTAAAAGTTTGAAATAGCCAAAAAACAGGTTTACATAAAACGAAAGTCATGTGTACATAAATTCAAGCAGTATTGTGACTTGTGCCAAAGAAAGGAAACAGCATACCTAATATGACAGTTGAGGGAAGGAACAATTGCTGACCAGATTTCTGGATACAGTCAGGCAAGCGAAAGCCAGAGAGGTAAGGATCATCTACTTCCAGAATGCTAACAAACCTACAATCATTGAGCATCAAGGTGTATATAAGTGAAGTACTGGATTTTTACTTTTCTTTCTTCTATTACAACCTGTTGTTGACCTTTCTAGGACCACAGTCTTTACAGGATGTCCTGTGTGTATCTGTATGTATTGTGCTATTTTAAAAAACTGATATCATTTACATACCATAAAATTTACTTTTAAACTATATAATTCAGCAGTTTTTAATATATTCACAAGGTTGTACAACTATCACTTCTAATTCCAGAACATTAGTACATCACCTCAAAAAGAAACTCTATATCCATTAGCAGTCACTCCCATCCCTTCCTCTCCTGTCTCACCATGGTAACCACTAATCTACGTTGTCTCTATAGTTTTGCCTATTTTGTAAATTTCATATAAGTGGAGTCACACAATATGTAGTCTTTTGTTTCTGGCTTCTTTCATTGAGCACAATTTTTTCAAAGTTCATCTATGTTGTAGCATGTATCAATACTTCATTCCTTTTTATGGCCAAATAATATTTCAGTTTATGGATATACTACATTTTGTTTTATCTATTTATCAATTGATGGACATTTGGGTTATTTATACTTTGGGGCTATTACAAATAATGCTGCTATAAAATTTGTATACAAGTTTTTGTATGAACAGATGCTTTCAGTTCTCTTGGGTATATACCTATGTTCTTTTTTTTTTTTTCTCCTTAAACTTATATTGTGGTAACATATATACATGTTATATAAAAGAAAAAAATTTCCTTTTTAAATATGCACTTCAGTGGTATTAATTACATTTACAATGTTGTGTTACCATTACTACTGTCCATTACTAATTCTTTTTCATTATCCAAACAGAAACGTTGTACAAGATCTGTTCAAATCTGTTTTCGATTCTTTTGGGTATGTACCTAGAAGTGAACTGTCGGACTGTATTAATTCTAACTTTATGAGCAAATGCCAAACTGTTTTCCCAGTGTGTCTGTTTAATGTTAGCCTTTTAGTTGTGTGTTTTCAGCTTTGACAGAATTGAGTGAAAAAGGTGGCTGACTCATTCACCATCACCAAACACACCCCTCAATCCAAATACTTTTCCCAACGGTTAAAGTCAATAATTTCTTATGTAGTTTTCCCAAAAATGTATATGCTTATGTAGTAATGGTAGTAAGTACTGCATCTTAGGGTTTTAATTGAGAACATCTTTAATAAAATAGCCCTATGAATGCACTGTTGTAGTTCAACTCATTTCAATGATGAGGAAACTAAGCCTTAAGTAACTTGTTCTGGGTTACATGCCTAGTAAGTGGTAGAGGTGAAATTCAAACCCACATTCTGACTCTCAAACACGCACTTGGTATCAATGCTGCTTTAAAAAATTTATTCATATCATGGCAATTGATGCTCAAGTTTTCTTCCTTCATAATATTAAATTCAACTAGTCTGTAGCTTCTAGGGGCAGTAAATCTGCAATATTTACTCTATGCAAAACACTGATACACAATCTGGGAGGACATTAGAAGTTACCAAAAATAAAAGAATATGGGGGGGAAGCGGCTGTGGCTCAATCAGTGGGGCTCCCGTTTACCATGTGGGAGGCCCTGGGTTCGGTTCCCGAGGCCTCCTGGTGAGAGCAAGCCCGCCCGCACGGCGTGGTTGGCTGACCCGGCGTGGTTGGCTGACCCAGCGAGCGCAGGCAGTGAGGGGGGGATGAATGAATAAATAAATAAAATCTTTAAAAAAAAAAAAAAAAAAAAAAGAATACGGGGGAGCAGATGTGGCTCAAGCAGTTGACTGCCTGCTTCCCATATGGGAGGTCCCATGTTTGGTCCCCGGTGCCTCCTAAAAACAAAACAAATAAATGAAAACAAAAAAACAAACAAAAAAACAAACAATTGGGGGAGCACGTGTAATTCAATGGTTGACTGTTGGGCTTTCCACAAAGGAGGTCCTAGGTTCAATAGCCGACCCCAGTACCTCAAAAAAAAAAAAAAAAAAAAAAAGAAAAAGAAAGATATCTGTGAGTTGACAGATTTTCAAACCCTTGGTCTAACTGATTCAAATAAATTAAAGGAAATAAAAGAACTTCAAATGTTTATTTTCAGAGTTCAATTAACACAAAAATGACTATGTATACTGAAAATCTGCACCTGCATAATCACAAAGCACAATGACTACAGGGAATTAAGAATTAAGGAAAACTTAAGGAGGCCAAGGCCCTTTTCAAATGTGTCATCAGCAAAAATGCCGGAGCAGGGAACTCTGATCATATGAAACTCTACAAAAGCAAAAACTATCAGAATCACCTGATTCAAAACTCTGGAATCTAATCAAAAGCTTACAACAGCCAGGGGAACACTTAAAGGTAAAAAGGCTAAATTTTGATAAAAGAGTCTGTGGCATTTTAACTTACCCTTGTCCCAACCCCCATTCCCCAGTGGCCTTGAAGAAAACAACGCACATTCTTGGTAAAGGTTATTAGTACCTAAGGGAGCAAAAGAAACCTTATTCTCAAAGAATTGTGGCTGTTTGTTTTGGCCTCTCTTGTGGCCAAAGAATCAGCTCAAGGACTGAGGTGACTATTCTCTTTTTGAAAATATTTAAAGGCAAATGTAGAAGCAGCTGCTGCTTGGGGGCAAGGGATAACAGGTGGAACAAACAACAGACAAATCAAAAAGCCTGGGAGGACAGGCTGGGAAAGGAGATCCTTTGGAGAATGAGGGCTTTGAAAAGCTCCCATATATTTCAGGGAAACTAGAAGACCACGTGCATGCCCAGTGCTGGGTGAATGCTTAGAAAGACCTGAGAAGGCTCTAAGCTCTCACCTCTGGCTGACTTTCAGAGTTCATGCAAGCAGGAAGTGAAGACTAAGGCAGAGTTGTAAACTGCCTTGCTGGGTTTTGAGACCATGCCTCAACATATATACACAGGGCTCATCTGAGATTGGAAAAGCTTTGTTGTTGTTGTTGGTTGTAAGCATTTAAGGAATTCTCTGTCAAATTACTAGATGACCACTAAGCTAATAGAACAAAGACTTTGATGGCCACACATGACAAAGAATGCAAACTTTACAAAATTAATTCAGAAAAGTCACAAAACCAACAAAACTACTACAACAAGGAGCAACAATAAACCCTGGGGAGGGGGGAAGAATCTGATTTCCAGAGTTGCTGCATCATAATGTACAAAACAAAATTTTTTTCAAAAAAAATTATGAGGCATACAAAGAAACAAAAAAGTATGGTCAATATATAGAAAAAAATAAATAAATAGAAATAAAAGCTGTCCTTGAGGAAGCCCAGACTTACTAGACAATTATGCTCAAAGAACTGAAGGAAACTTAAGAGAACAGTGTCTTACCAAATAAAGCATATCAACAGAGATAGAAATTAAAAACAAAAACAAAAATAAAAACAAAAAAAAACCCAAAACAAAACAAATAGAAATTCGGGAGTTGGAAAGGCCATAACTGAAATGAAAAATTCACTAGGGGTACAAAACAGGCTTGGGCAGGAAGAAGTATGAATCAGCAAATTTGAAAAATTAATTGAGATAATCCAATCTGAGCAGAAAGATAAAAGAATGCAGTAAAATGAACAGAGCCTAAAAGACCTGTGGGACACCATCAAGCATATCAACATATGCACATAATGAAAGTCTCAGAGGTGAGGAAAGAAAGGTTAGAAAGAATATTTGAAGAAATAATGACTGAAAAATCCCCAAGTTGGTGAAAGACATGAATCTACACATCCAAGAAGCTCCACAAACTCCAGTGACCCAAACACTGAGACACATTATAATCAAATTTTCGAAAGACAAATACAAAGAGAATCTTGGAAGCAGCAAGAGAAGCAACTCTTCCTATATAAGGGATCTTGAAAGACTAGCAGCTGATTTCTCATCAGAAACCATGGTGGTCAGAAAGTGGTGGTAGGACATATTCAAAATGCTGAAAGGAAAAACTGCCAACCAGGAATTCTATATAAGGAAAAACTATCCTTCAAAAATGAAGGAAATATCAAGACATTCCTACTTGAGAGATCATTGCTAGTAGATCCCTACAAGAAATGCTTCATTTCAGCCTGAACTTCTTCAGGCTAAATGAAAGACTTGAGGATGAAATCAAAGAGCAGACAGTAACTCAAATCCACACGAAGAAATAACACTCTAGAGGTAACGACAAAACTAAGTATTAGTGCATTTTTGGTTTATTACTCCTCTTTTGTTCCTACATGATTTAAAAGACAAATGCATAAAGCAATAATTATACATCTATGTTAATAAGTACAAAATGTATAAAAATGTAACCTGTGATTATAACAATATAAAGGGGAAAAAGATGGAGTTATATAGGAACTAAGTTTTTGTATACTATTATAATTCAAATTGGTATTAATTTAAGCTAGATTGTTGTAAATTAAGATGTTAACTGTAATCCCCAAATATGTATTGCTGGAGTGCATCATTATCCCATTCAGAGGTAGCCAGAAACAAGCAGCTTCAAGACTCCAAGAGTCAATGAGCCCAAACCTATGTATGTTAGCCTTCCTTAGCTGGGAGAAAGCTTTTTTCCACAACAACAGTAACTTACAGTAAATTCTGGAAACACAACTGAAGCACATAATTTGAATGATGTATAAGGGCTCGAATAAGATAACTTTACAAATATAGTGAAAAACAAACTCTGGGTTAAGAGAATGGGAAATTATTGTTTAATTGTTATGGAGTTTCCATTTGGGGTGATGGCAAAGTTTTGGCAATGGATGATGGGGATGAAGGCCCAACTTTGAGTATATAATTAACAGCACTGAAGTATATATTCAAAAAAAGGATAAAAGGGAAATTTTAAGTTGCATATAAGTTAATCTCTCTCTCACACACACACACACACATCCCTATAGAACTGTACAACACAAAGAATGAACTCTAATGCAAACAGTGGGCTACAGTTAACTGCATAATTATAACAATATTGTTTCGTAAACTGTGATAGAATTTCCACACTTATTAAAAATGTTAATAGGGAAAAGAAAACCATGTGTGAGGAGGGGGTACATAGGAACCCTGTACTTTCTGCATATTTCTGTAAACCTACAACTCCTCTAAAAAACAAACAAAAACCCTCAGAAGTCAATCATACCAATTGGTTGCTCTCTTATATTTGCTTATATTTTGATCTGGCTCACTTTAAAACTGCCAGGAATGGGAAACGGACATGGCTCAAGAGGTTCGGCGTCCGTCTACCATATGGAGAGACCAGGGTTCGATCCCCGGTACCTCCTGGTAAAAAAAAAAAAAAAAAAAAAAAAAAAGAGTAAAACTGCCAGGAATGAAGTGAGAAAGCCATTTTTTTTTTCAAAAAATTTTTTCCTGTTTACTATTTGCTTCAAGGCATGTTTACTGTGCTTTAAAATCCTAAAATTTAGGATTTTAGAAAATGTAATTCAAAAGTCACCATTTTCCAGCATTCATTTCCCCAAAGACTTTTTTTGGTTACCATAGAAATACAACCTCAGAAAAGTAGTTCAATATGTCTAACAGTTGTTAAAACACATGCAGTAAGATTTCCCGCATGAACATTACAAAATAGTAATATGATTTTGATAATCATTTGAAAATTTGAAGGCAGCTGGTCTTTGTACATACTTGGGATAAATTTTATTTGAACAGGAAGCATTAAAGTGAAAGAATGTGTACAAAGTACACACTACCAAAAAAAAAAAATACAAATTAGTTGTACAAATTAAGAGTCTAAAGCAAATTTAAGTTTTTTCCTCTTCTATAATCCTATCCATAAATAATATTAACAGCTTTGAAAGTATCCTTACATGTGTCTTTGGTTTACAGAAACATGCATAAAGAGTTTTTAAATATATTGCAGCAAATATCCTTATTAGTCAACATATACTGGTATATTTCACTTTTTTTTTTTTTTTAGGAGGTACCAGGGATTGAACCTGGGACCTCATACATGCAAATCATATGCTCAACCACTGAGCTGCACCTGCTCCCGGGTATACTTCACTTTTTAATGGATGCAGCACCATTTATATCCACCATTCCCTCTCCAATGCATATCTATGTTTCCAGGTTTTGCCACTACAAACAACCCTGCTATGATCACCATTGTACACACATCTTTTTCTTTCTATTTGTGCTTTCTGTAGGATCTATTTCCATAATTTGGAACTGCTGAGTCAAAAGATATTTTATTTATAATTTCAATAGCTGACAGATCACTGGCCAAAAAAATTGTGGTAATGTAACATTCTTATTACAGTGTCTGAGTAGACCCATTTCTCTGCATCCTCAACAGTCCTGGATGTTATCAATATTTTTTATTTTGGTAATCTTATGGACTAAATATGGAATCTCATTGTTTTCCTTTATTTATAGCATCTATGATAGTCTTATCTTGCTTAGTTAGGAAGTCTTTTCCTATCCTGAGGTTATATTTCCTTTATTTCCTCTCAATATTTTTATAGCTTCATTTCTTATGTTTACTTTTTTTTTTTAAGATTTTATTTATTTATTCATTTATCCCCCCCTTGCTGCTTGTGCTCGCTGGGTCAGCTAACCACGCCGTGCGGGTGGGCTTTGCCTTCACCAGGAGGCCCCGGGAACCGAACCCGGGGCCTCCCATATGGTAAACGGGAGCCCTACTGATTGAGCCACAGCCGCTTCCCTGTTTACATCTTTAATTCATGTGATTTTTATCTTTGAATATGGTGAGGAGGGTCTTTTTGTTTAAACTTTTAATTTCGAAATACTTTCAAACTTACTGGACAGTCACAAAAATAATACATACCCTATACAGAGAACTCCAACACAGCCTTATCCCCCCGCCCCCCAGATACTCAGATCCACCAATTTTAACATTTTACCACATTTGCTCCATCATTCTACTATCCATCAACATATCCATCCACCCATCCATCTAGCTAATCTATTTATCAATCCATTTTCTGAACACTTGAGTACAGGTTGTATACATCATGCTCTTTGAACACTTAACACTGCCATGTACATTTCCTAAGAATAAGGATCCTCACTTATGTAACAACCTAAGTACTAACTTGTTCATATGTCCCAAGTAACATCACGGGCCCCCCCCCCCCAATAATGTCATTTTGAGTCTTTTCTCCTCCCTTGTTAGATCCTATACAGGATCATGTATCGCATTTAAATGTCACTGTCTCTTTCCTTTTTAAATTGTGGGAACATATATGCAACATAAACTTTCCCACCTCAACCACTGTCAAGCATACCATTCTGTGGGTTACTCATATTTACAATGCAGTACCCTCACCACCTTCCATTACTAAAACTCTCCCATTTCCCCAAACAGAAACTCTACACCCATTATGCATGAACTCCCCTTTCCCTGTGTCCCTGGCAACCTATGCTCTTAATTTGTCTCTATGAGTTTGCAAATTCTCTGGTATTTTCTACCACAGGGCTTAAATTTCACATCCTAAATCTGTAACACTCTTGTTCACTTTGATGCCAACTTAATTTCAATAGTATATACAAACTACGTTTCTGTATTATACAGTCCCAACATCCCTCCTTTATGTAGTTGTTATATGTTACCTATGCATACACTATGAGTTCAAAACTATTGATTTAGCATTATGTTTCAAATATTTGCCTTAGAGCCTGTAGGAACTATAAGTGGAATTACAAACCAAATATACAATAGTACTGACATTTATATCTTCCTATGTCATTACCCTTACTAGAGATCCTTATTCTTCATGACGCTTCAAACTATTGTCTAGGGTCTTTTCCTTTCAACCTGCAGAACTCTTTAACATCTTTTGTGGGCCAGCTTAATGGTGATGAACTTCCTTAGCTTTTATCTGGGGTTGCCTTAATCTCTTCCTCATTTCTGAAAGACAGTTTTGCCAGATATAGAATTCTTGGTTGGCAATTTTTTGCTTTCAGCATCTTAAATGTCATCCCACTGCGATCTTGCCTTCATAGTTTCTGATGAGAAATTGGCACTTAATTTTATTGAGGCTCATTCATATATAACATGCTGCTTCTCTTGCAACTTTAAGAATTCTCTCTTTATCTCTGGCATTCAACAGTTCCATTATTTCTTTGACTATTTTCTGCCCGCTTCTCTCTTTTTTTATCCTTCTGGAATTCCTATCATATTTCTACTGGTATGCTTGATGGTGTCCCACAGGTTCCTCAAGCTCTGTTCACTCTTCTTTCTGCTCCTCAGAATGGATAATTTCAGTTGTCTTATCTTCAAGTTCACTGACTCTTCTGCCAGCTCCAACCTGCTGTTGAAACCCTCCAAGGAATTTTTAATTTCTGTTAATTATTTTTCTTAAGCTCTGGTTGCTTTTCAAAATTTCCACCTTCCTATTGATATTTGTATTCATCTATTGTTTTCCTGATTTCCTTTAGTTCTTTATCCATGTTTTCCTTTAGCCCTTTGAACATATTTAGGAACATTTTTTTCAAGTCTTTTGTCTGGTATGTTCCAGGTCTGTTCCTCCTCATTAATGGTTTCTAATGCTTTAATTTTCTCCTTTGCCTGGGCTATCATTTCCTATACCTTTGCATGTTTTGTAACCTTTTGATGAAACTTGGACATTTTTATATTTTAACATATTATATGCTGGAAGTTTAGACTCTGAGGCATTTGTTCTTTAAGTTTACTTAGTGTTATGACAGCACGATCTTTGAATGCCAGGAGCTACTCACCATCCCACCCCCACCCCCCAAAAAAAAGAAAGAAAGAAAGAAAAAAAAAACAAAAAAAGAAAACATCTTTCTCAGTCTTTGCAGTTTGAACTGTGCAAAGAGTTTTATCCATACGATGACTATAAATAATAGCTCAAGGCCAAAATATTGGGGTTGCCCTGATCCTTGTTGTAGGCATGTACACGTGGCCCTAGGAATTCCCCCCATTTATAAGGATTTGAATGACCCCTCTTCCCTAGGAAACTGAAAGGTCCCAGGCACAGCACTGTTTGTTTTATAGCCAGCAATTCCTTGTCTTAGGCAGCCATTTAAATGTTCTCCCACAGCATTCTGTAAGAGGACTCCGTGAGCTGCCTTCTAAACAACTTCTGGGATGTTGAGTATGCACCAAATGTCCTGGTTCAGAACCTCAGGCCACCGCCAGACAAAATGAGTCAGACACACAAACTCCTAATATGTACGCAAGGATTACTCTGGTCCCTCTGAAACCAGGACCAGAGATCTGCACTGGGAACACAGATCAGCTCTGCACCAAGCATGTGAGAGATTGGGAAAGGGCCAGCCAGGGCACAATGAGATCCTACCACCTTTAAGTGGTCTTTGTCTTGATTCAGTGTGTGCCCTGTTACTGCAGTCCTTTACCTGTTTTCTGGAGCTGTGAGAACGATGTTTCTCCCAGTTCTTAATGGTTGTTCAAAGCGTCTGTGGGAAGACAGAGCCTGAAGTGTCTCTTAATCAGAGGATTTATATTTGCCCACATGAATAATATCATTCCACCATTATTTAATGAAAGCTAGTCTACATTTTTATCCTAATTAAATTCTCACACTGTATTTGTTTCTAGAATCTTTATTCTGTTATTGCACATTTATGGCACAATTCATATGGTTTTCTCCCCAACTTTTTATTTTGAAGAATATTAAACTTACAGAAACAGCACAATAACAGTACAATGAACACCTGTACTTTTCTTTTTTTTTTTTTTTAAGATTTATTTATTTACTTTATCCATTTTAAATCCCCCCTTCCCCATTTTGCTGTTTTTTTGTGTGTGTGTGTCCATTCGCTGGGCAATTCTCTGTGTCTGTTTCCTGCCATCTCTTCTCATCCTCCTCCTCCAGTCTTCACCAGGATTCGATCCTGGAGACCTCCGATGTAGGAGAGAGGTATTCTGCTGCCTGCGCCACCTCAACTCCTGGCTTCTGGAGCTTTCGGAGCATCTCGTCTTGTCTCTCTCCTGTTACGTCATCATCCTGCTGCATGGCTCTTGGGGCCCGATAGCTCAGTGGCACACAGAGCCTGGCAGCCCATGCGCCTTCGGGAGGTCCCGGGGATCGAACCCAGGTTCCTTCATATGGCAGACAGACGCCCAACCATTTGAGCCACATCCGCCCCCCCACCTGTACTTTTCACCTAGTTTCATCAATGATTAATGTTTTATCAGTTTTATCTAATTTTTTATTTAACCATCTAAGAAGTTACAGACATTATGACCCTTCACTCTCAAGTATTTCAGCATTATAACTTATTGTTTTGATTACAATAGCATTTTATTAAGTTTTAATATATTATAGCACAACTCCCTCCCAGTCTTTCAAGTTTTAGGGGGAAATCTTCATATGGACCTTTTTTTTTTTTTTTTTTTTAGATTTTATTTATTTATTCATTTATCCCCCCCTTGCTGCTTGTGCTCGCTGGGTCAGCTAACCACGCCGTGCGGGCGGGCTTGCCTTCACCAGGAGGCCTCGGGAACCGAACCCAGGGCCTCCCATATGGTAAACGGGAGCCCTACTGATTAAGCCACAGCCGCTTCCCTCATATGGACTTTTAATTCTTCACCTGAACTTTAGAATCATGTTGTCCAATTCCTAAGAAAACATCCCATTGAGAGGAATCTGACTGGCAGTTCACTGAATTTTACAATTTGAGGATTAATATTTTTGTATTATGCCTTCTAGCCAGAAACATGGTACATCTATTCATTCAGATCTTGCTTAAGTCCTTTAAAGATAAATAAATGGGAAGTCCTTAAAAGATACATGAATTTCCAATAATGCTAGATTATTTTGGACCATCTTTTCCACTGAAAATTGGAAGTGTTAGATAACATTATTTTTCAAAGAACCTCATTAAAAGCACTGAAGTGTTAACAAGATAGTAAGAAACTACTAGACCAAACTAAAGGAAAGTGGGAATCCAGAGAGCTAAGTGCAGCTTTTAAACACAGGAACTGCTTTTGTCCTGAGGGCTTTTGCCCATTAGCCTTGTATGGACTCTCTCTCCTTGGCTGCCTAAGAAGGCAAGGACAGAAGTCAAGATGGAAATCTAACAGAAGACCTACACCACACTAAACTCAAATGCCAAAGGGATAAGCTCAGGCTAAGGGTGAACCAGAAGTAATGCCAAACCCCTCTCTGCCCCTGCAAAGTTCCTTGGTACTAGTACATCAAGAGGAAAAAAAAGTGTGAGGGGACCCTGAAATACTGTGACCATGGCTGGTCCTGTGGATGGGCAGAATTAAGTTCCAGAACATCTCAACCTATGAAGTGAGTATGAGGTGGGCCTAAACTGGTTGTGCCCCTAGTGCCAGTGCCTGGCAAAAGCAAAAATATAAAGCTTCCTGGGAGGAAATCAGCTTCATTCTGGGCCCTAGGGACCCCCACAAATAATTTTTCAAGGACAATGAATAGCATACAAAGATAATCAAAGTCATAAGAAAACAAGAGGGCACAATGTGCAAAAACCAGCACCATCAACAGAAGCAGAAAGAGACCCACATCACACTTCAAATATTGGAATTATGTGGTACAGATTAGAAAATAAGTGATTATTACTTAAAAGCTTGAAAACCCCTTGAGGGAACAGCAAAGTATAAAAAATGCACAGATTTGGAAAAGAGCCCAAAACCTACAACATAAAAACTCAACAGATTTGACAATTAGTTACAATAGGAGAACTGGAAGATTGAAGAACTATCCAGAGAGCAGCAAAAAGACAAAAAGAAAATATGGAAGAGGTGTCATGCATTACAGAGCAAAGAGTAAGAATAATCAAGTTCCAGAAAGAGGAAAAAATGGGGTAGATGCAAGATCTGAATTATTCCAGATATGATAAAAGACATCAATCTTTTTATTTAAGAAGTCCAAGAATCTCCAACTAAGGTATACAGATACATACTGAGATATATGATAGTCAAACTGCAGTATATCAGAGAATTATTAAAAGCAGAAAAAAAGACACAAAAGAGATACCAATCAGCTGCTTTTCAACAATATTAACAGAAGCCAAAAGACTTCACTGAAAGAAAATAAATGTAAACCCAGAAAGCTAGACTTTGCAGAAAATGGCTTTTAAACATAAATGAACTGAAAATTTTTCTATCCTTATATTTGGGACTAGTTTGAATAACAAGGACTATATAATCCTTAAAGGTAATAAATGAATGTAAAATTAAGTGGAGTTGAAATTTTTAAAAATAGTACATCTTTAACAACCTTTAATTTACCCCCCTGGGTGTTATGATTGATCTATTCAGGTTTTCTACCACTTTGGTTAATTTTGGTAATTTCAATAAAATTCTTCAAATTTTTTCTGTCTCATAGCTAATTTGATTTTACGTCCTTTTCCCCCGATGAGGCCTAGGAATTTATCTTATCTTTGAAAAAATATATTCCAAGTTTTGCAATGTATAGAACTCTTTATATATAAAAAGAGGGAAATATATGTGTGTGTGTGTGTGTGTGTATTCATTGTCTCTAAATGTATAATGTCTAGAAGGATATAAAAGGAACTGAGAAGTAAACCGTATCTGACAAGGGACTTGTATCTAGAATATATAAAGAACTACTACAAGGGAAGCAGATGTGGCTTAAGCAATTGGGCTCCAGTCTACCACACAGGAGGTCTGGGGTTCGATTCCCAGGGCCTCCTGGTGAAATGCAAGCTGGCCCACACGGAGAAGCTGGCGCAGCAAGATAATGCAATGAAGAGAGAGAGAGACAGAGGAGAGACAACAAGAGACGCAGCAGACCAGGGAGCTGAGGTGGCGCAAGAGACTGAGTGCCTCTCCCCACGCCAGAAGGTCCTGGGATTGGTTCCCGGCCGCCTAAAGAGAAGACAAGCAGATACAGAAGAACACAGAGAGCAGACAGTGAGCACAAAACAACAAGGGGGGTGGGGGGATAATAAATAAATAAATCTTAAAAAGAACTATTACAAGACAAATAACCTGATTAAAGGATCTGAATAGACAGTCTTCAAAGCTACACAAATAGCGAAGAAGAAGATAAAAAGATGTTTCATGTTATTAAGCCATCAGGCAAATGCAAATTGAAGCCATAATGAGATACCACTTCATATCCACCAGGATAATAAAAAAAAAGAGGTCATTTTAAAAAGGTAATGACAAGTATTGGCTAGGATGTAGAAAAACTGGAAACCTCAATTATTGCTGGTGGGACTGTAAACTGGTGCAGGTGTTATGTAAAACTGTCTGGTAGTTTCTCAAAATTTGAGATTAAACACAAGATAAAGATATATACCCAAGAGAACTGAAAATATATACCCACACCAAAACTTATACATGAATGTTCATAGCGGCATTATTCATAATAGTCCCAAAGAAGAAACAATCCAAATGTTTATCAACTGATGAATGAAAAACAAATTGTGGTATATCTACACAAGGAATATTATTCAGGCACAAAAAGAAATGAAATACTTGAAACCTGATACAAAGTCAATGAACCTTGAAAACATGCCAAGTCAAAGAAGCCAGTCGGAAAGGCCCACGTATTCTATGATTACATTTATACGAAATATCCAGAATAGGGCAAATTTATAGAGAAAGAAAGTAGATTAGGGGCTGCCTAGTATGGGGGAGTGGGGAAGATTAGAGGGTGATGGTTGAGGAATACAATGTTTCTCTTTGGGGTAATGAAAATATTCTAAAATTGATTGTGGCGATAACATACATCTCTGTGAATATACTAAAAGCCACTGAATTGTACACTTTAAATGGGTGAATTGACTATTACATGAATTATATTTCCATAAATCTATTTTTTTTTTTTTTTTAAAACAATACTGGTTGCCTCTAGAGACAGGAGCTAGGTGGGTATATATATTTTGGGGGTATCCTTTGAGTTTTGAATGGATCATGTATTGAAAATTAAACTTTAATAATAAAATCCCTGCTTTTGGTTTTATTGATCTTTTCTGTTCTCTATTTTACTAATTTCAGCTTTTCTGACTTTATTTTCCCTTCTCTACTTAATTTCAGTCTATTTTTTGCTGTTTCTCAAGTAACAAACATGTTTATTTTCAACCTTTCACTCACTCAATAAGATTTTTATATCTGTAAATCTTCCCCAGACATTTTGAGATAGGATATAGTTTTCATACTAGATAATTACAAATTATTTGTAATGAGCCAGAACAAGAGAATATGCAGAAGAATATTTTAATATCCAAGTGGCTATGGTTCTTTTGGATTACCTTTTAATGCCCCAATTCTGGTTTTATTATGGCTATAAAACATAGCCAGAAAAAAGCTTCACTTTTTGGAATTTATTACAGTTTTGTTTGTACATAACTAAGATTGATTTTTGCAAAAATATTCCTTGGCCCCAAAGAGAAGAATGTGTGATTTCTATTTCTAAGGAATAAAAATGATGTGTATGTACTAGGGTTGATCTTCTATAGTCTTTGTTTTTGAGTTGATCTGTCAAATACTTAAAGTGGTATATTCAACTCCTCCATTATAAGAACTGGATTATTTGACCCAGCCTAAGAATCTTTGTCTTTCATAGGGAATTAACATTTCTGGTAACTGACATTTGCCTTTATGTATTCTGTCATTATTTCATGTTTACTTTTCTTAGTTTGTTTCTCTATAAATTCTATGAAATTATTTCTTTCTCCCACTTTCCCCCTCCCCCCTCCCCTAAGTTTTGTGGAAATAATTTAGCAAGAAAGGAATTTTCTTTCTTTTATAAATATCTTGTTTCAGCTGAGAGCATAAGATATTTTAACATTTAAATTAAGAAATTTTACTAGATTTTGGTTAGATGAGTAATTTTTTCCTATAATGTTGCTCAGCACTCAGCAAACCCTTTCAATCTATAAACTCATTGTTATTAAACTAGTTACCTCTTCAACAGAGCTGGTGAGAGAGAACAAAGAAATTCCTACACTCAGAAGTATATTTTATGTTTTAATATTTGGCAGTATAGACAGTATAAAGTAATGATTAAAAGCATGGATTCTGGAATCAGACTGCCTTTCAGCTGTGTGACCATGGACAAGTTACTTAAACTCTTCTGTAAAATGGGTAAGAATCACAGGGCCTGGCATATAACAAATAAAGTATTATCTATCTCGATGCTTATTAAACATTTATAGCAGTTAAAGGTTGTTAGAACAAGGTACAAAGCAGGTAGCACATGTTCTAAACCTGTAGGAGTAAAAAAAGTCACAGAAAAATTCCAATCAAAGGTTGTAATCATAATCTCAATTGTAGTGTAACAAAAGTGATCAGGTGAGGGGGTGGATGTGGCTCAAATGGTTGGGCGTCCGTCTGCCATATGGAGGGACCTGGGTTCGATCCCCGGGACCTCCCGGTAAAAAGCCGCCAGGCACTGGGAGCCATGCAGCAAGATGACGACATAACAGGAGAGAGATGCAGGGGAGAGTCAAGATGAGATGCTCTGAAAACCAGGAACTGAGGTGGTGCAGGAGGCAGAACACCTCTCTCCTAAATCGGAGATGTCTAGGATTGAATCCTGGTGAAGACTGGAGAAGGATGAGAAGAGATGGCAGGAAACAGACACAGAGAATTGCTCAGCGAATGGACATAAAACAGCAAATGGGGAAGGGGGGGTTTAAAATGGATAAAGTAAATAAATAAGTCTTAAAAAAAAAAAAGTGATCAGGTGAGAATAAGAATTGCTCAGTACAGCTTATCACTACTACTAATAAAAGCTCAATGCACATAAGAAATGCCATCATTTCAAGTACCCAAGAGCTGCATATAGTTAGTAACTAACTTATTGGACAGCACTGCTCTAAACAATGATATTAAGAAAAGATAAAAAGAATTGTTGGACCCGAACCTTAGGCTGTATCAAAGGCAAATTATTAACGCATCTGTGCAACAGGATGGTCCATATCACAAAGGTGATAATTTGGACAACTTTAACCTTGGACCAGTCTGAACTAGGTTCAAATCCCAGATGTGCCACAATTATGCCACATTCAGGACCTTGGATATGTCACTGAATCACAGTCATCAAAGTATAAGGGTTAAGAGCACACTATCTGGGAAGCGGCTGTGGCTCAATCAGTGGGGCTCCCGTTTACCATATGGAGGCCTCGGGTTCGGTTCTGGGGCCTCCTGGTGAGGGCAGGCCCGCCCGCATGGCCTGGTTGGCTGACCCAGCGAGCGCGGGCAGCAAGGGGGGGATAAATGAATAAATAAATAAAATCTTAAAAAAAAAAAAAAAAAAAAAAAAAAGAGCACACTATCTTTGGACTACTTGGATTTGAATTCCAACACTTACTAGCTGTGTGAGAATGGGTGAATTAACATCTTGATTATCTTCATTTTATAGTATTATCTACCCCCTGGAGATGTTAGGAGCATTAAATTATTTAATATTTATAAAAGTACGAGAACAATGTCTGGTATTACTAAGTATTACATAAATATTTGTTAAATAAAATAAAAATAAATCTATTTCCTCAATTTCAATATAGGGAGAATAAATTTGCTGTGCCTACCTCAAAGGTTGTTGTGACAGCATGAAATATTTTGTAAATTACAAAAAGATATAAGGGCATAAAAGGTCACTAGATTAAAAGAAAGGGGACAGGTACCTTATTTTCCACTTTCCTTAATCTCCCATAATATCCATTAATACTGCTGTGGTAAGTGAACATTTTATAAATGTTTATATCTTCATTAAAACTGGAGCACCACACTCTAGAATCATAAAGAGATTAACCTAAATAAGGTGCAGCGTTGCTTATCCAAGAAAGTCTGCTAGAAACTTATTCTGTCCCAAAGAGCATAGAAATTACTTCAGTGTGAGCTCTTAAGGAGAAATATACTATACCAAAAACATTCCCAAGGCTTTAAACATTACAGTGAGTCTCCATTTCCTAACCCCAGTTCCTTAAGAAACAGAAACATGTTATAATTTTTGGTAATATCTATTTGTGATAGATACTTATCCGTGAGCAATGATGAGGTTGTGATCAAGTTCACAATCAACAAGCAGCATAAACACACTAATTCACCCCAAATATCCGAACTTTCACAAACCGGAAACAATCACAAAATGGCAAACACTGGGATTTTCATTAAAAATCCTCAGAGACCCTTTTCCTATTTGCAAACACAAACTGCAGGGGATAAAATTTCGAAGGCAAAAATGCAAACCACACCCAATCAACTGCTCAAATACAATTTGTGAAAAACGGTGCTACCAGGGTAAATACAAGATTAGCCTGCACATACAAAACGGGAATATTTGTCTTCCGTTGAAATAAACGTCAAAAGTTGTCGGCTATGCTAAACCTTTTCCCAAAGCAAACTGGAAGCCAAATTCTTTCAAGAGTTTGGGATTTCTGTGAGGTGAAGGGATTGCAAAATCAGGGAAAGCACGACGCAAAAGGAAGCAGAAAAGGCTCTTTTTAAAGAGTCATTAAAAAATACTACTGGCTGCTTCAACAAACATTTTGAAAACAAATCTTCACAAGTCCTGTGGGGGAAAGAAGAGTAAATACAGAGTAGTAGAGAGGAATTATAAGATGAGAGGACCAGAATCACAAGACGGTGAACTAGATGGGCCCTTAGGTTCATCTAGCTAAAAGCCCGCCTGGAGAAGGGGTCCTCAGTACACCAGATAAAGATCACACTTTCCAAAGCAAAGTAAGGGATAGGGAAGGCGAAGAAACGGTAAGAAGGGGCTCAGAAAAGTACAGGCCCGCCAACGGTTCCAGGCTACACCCCTAGAACTCACGCCAGCCAGCCAGTCCCTCTGCCCCCTTCTCTCTCCACAACCCCCTCCCACTTAGGCGGGAGCGCGCAAGCGCAGCGAATAGGGAAAGCATGCGGCGACACGCAGGCGTAAAGTGGGTAGAAACAATGAGCTTTGTTGCCGAGGCGGTGTGGGGGGCAGGGGAAAAGGGGGAGGGAAAAGGGGCTGGAGAGTAGGGGGGCCGAGAAAGTGCTATCCCGGCAACCCCCGCGCGCCACCAAGGACCCGGATAGAAAGCTGCCAGACCCAAATCATAAATAATGACAATGACGGAAAAAAGCGACGGCCATTTCTCAGAGAAGAAAGAAGCGAAGTCGGTTCAAGCTCATCCCTCACACTCGGGGGAAATGGGCAAGGGAGGCCATTTGGGGGAGCGGTGGCCAACAACCCGCGGGAACCCCTAGGCCCCTCAAGCGTCGCCGAGGTGCTGTTCCTAACCGCCGGGGCGCCGCACCTTTCTCGCCGCTCCGCTAGAGGAGTTCCCTCACCCAGTGCACGGCAGCGGGGACGGCAGCCAACGAATCCTGTCGGCCTCCGCGGATCTCCACAGGCAGCGCCGCTCCCCCGCTCGACGTGCGCTTCGCCCGCCGCCTCCCTTCTCCAGTCCAAACAAACACCCAGCCGGGAAGTGACTTCACTTCCTCCGCCGCTGGCCACGCCCACTCGCTGTCAACGCTGTCTTCTCCGGCCAGTAGAGAGCGCGCAGGAGAACGCGCGATCCCAAAGGTCTTCGTCCCCGAGGCTGCACACGTGCGCATGCGCAATCGCCTTCCCAGCGCTACCCCGTGGCGGGCCGCGGGGTATACTGGGAGCCCTGTCGGGGAACACTGGGAGGAGGGAGAGGGGCGGGGCCAGTGTGCCCAAATCCGCTAATTCTTTGGGAAGGATGGAACGCAGTGGGTGGGGGACCTGGGGACAAAGACAGATCCGGACAGATAGCCCGATTGCCTCAATCACACACTGACACCAAATGGAAATACCTAAAATGACAGCTCATCCACACATCCACGCGCCAAGTGATAGTGTCACACTAACAGTGACCTGTACCTAGTCACAGATCCTGACACAGAACCATAATAAACTAATTCAAACTCATAGAGGCATATTAACTGTTGACCCACAAGCAACTGCATTCAGATACGTGCAGGCACACAAACATGCTTGAAACAGGACCTTTACACACAGATGCAAAAATAGGAATACTTGATTCCCAAGCAGCCTGTGGAACCTTCTTTGTGGGTAAGGGAGGAAATACCCTGTCCCGAAACGGGATAGAAGGGTGAGACCTCAAGGCTGTAGATTTTCCTATATTGCTCGACACTTACTCATGCTTCCTTGCTGTCATCATTGGAAGCCCCAAGATACGTTTTCAAAGTGAAATGAAGCAAGGTACAGAATAGTGTATAGTATTTAAAAAAAAAAAAAAATGTATGCACTATATTTTGAAAGAGGACACACGAAAACATTTTCTTGGCTCTGGAAGGGAAACTGGACTGGAAAATGGGTGAGATTTACCTCCTATTGTAAACTCATAAAAATTAAAACTTTTTTTATACCACGTTCTTGTAATATCTATTAAAACAAAAATTCCCACCATGGGAAGGTTCGAATCCCGAAATAGGGTTACTCCTCCTAAAGGCCATTTCATTCATTGAAAACCTATTTTGGATCAGCTCCAAAACCCCAAAGAAATGAACAGAAATGTTCTGCCCTAGCCCCAGGATCAACTACTTTCGCCGTTTCTGCACATCTGTATACTAAAACGGAGGAAAATTTTGGCTGTGCTGCCTGTTGAGCTACAGCTCTGGGGGAAAGGAAATGGTGCTGTTTTGTCTGTGGAATGATTCATGCAAGATGACGAAACTGATAAACTATCAATCCTTATGATGGAAGACAAGTAACGTGAACAAATATCAAAACAGGTGGAATTTAAGTTACCTGTAATTGACCTAGATACTTAAGTTATTCATGAGATGAAGTGAACTGGTTACTTAATGCAAACCATTTTATTGATTATAATGGTAACATGAAAAGAATAACCTTTGGTAAATCCTCATTTTAATCTGAACATCTGAAAAGTCTATATTGTTTTTCCAAGGGGGTTAAAGGTCTCGATTTGCAATTCATAGTGAGAGTTCACCATTGTGGTTAAGAAAATAAGCTTGAGTTCTTCCTTTGCATCCTCTGCACACTCGTAAAATGAAGCTCACAATACCCATGATATATGCTTGGAAACTGATGGTGATGATCTACAGATGGAAAACAGAGTGAAAGCTAGACGAGGTCCACAGATTAAAAATACTGCAGAAATTCAACTTCTTTGACTCAAATATTAACAATCCTACTCTAAGATGGCAGTTGATGTAGGATCAGGAGAGGAAGGTCAGGAAGGCTCCGGTGGTTTCATCTCCTACTCAGAACTCCTACTTTCCTAGAGGCCCCCAGCTTTTATATTAAAAAATGTAATAGGGACCCAATCACCTCAGTTACAGGAATTTACCCAAAAATATTTGGCATATATAAGGTACGTAGGAACGTGTGTGGTTGTTACAATCAACCAAAAAATCTAGAAGCCCATCCATCAAATGGGAAAATGAATTCTGGAGTGTTAGAATGATGTCAATATATATTTAAAAAAAAAAAAGTTGCCAAATATGTATAATCTTCTAAAATCGTGTTATGTAAATATAGGAATGAATTGATATAATGCGAATACCTAAAAGAATGGACAAAAATGTTAACAGCCATAAATTTGTCAGATTTTGAGGGAATTTCACTATCTTGTTTTTCTACATTGTCCAATTCTCTATTCAAGTTTAAATTGCACTTACAATAGGAATTAGAAAAAACCCATTCCCCAAATAAAGTTTAACATAGGCTCCTATTGTAATTAATGGCTTTGTCCCAATGCTCATTTTTATCACAGGAAAGTGGCCTTCTCTACACACCCAAATATTACTGAAGGACCTAGGCACTGGGGGGGGGGGCGCTAAACAAAGGTAACTGCTTTGAACAAATCTGATTCTGGTTGACAACTACTCAACAATAAATGCCTACTCATGGCAGCACTGTTTGATGTACTGAGCACATGCCCCAAATCAGTAATTAGCATTATCTTTCCCAAAAGTGTATGTTAGTGAGGCTTAGGTCAGAAACAACTCCTCCTCCTCCAGCCTGAGCCAAACTCTTGTGGACAGCTCAGCTACTACTTAAACTGAGATGGGTCAGAGACACAGTGGAGCTTGTGAGCAGAAGCTACTAGCAGGAAAACGAATTATGAGCTATTTTAAGTCTTACCAACCATTACACTAGTGATCACAAACTGAAACCTGTCACAGGCTTTCAAGATACCATTCATGTGCTAATTAGCACCCAAAGAGGGCATAAACTGGGGCTTATCCTTATGCAAGTGGAGCAAAAATAAAACCCTTAAGAGTAGATAAGACTGAGATCTAATTAACAAAGCCTTTTGACATTTGTAGCCAGTTCTTTTTGTGAAAAATTTTCTTTGCATTGAAATAGCCAATGAAAAGCCAACCCAGGCAAAGTTGAGCAACTAGGAATTGCTTGTTTTTGATGGGAAGGGATGAGTGAAAATTGAAGCACATACTGTCCTTGCCCTTGGTATGTTCCCATTTGAATCAGGTCCTTAGAAACACCTCAGTGGTGCCACATATGAAGCGCAATGACATCAGTCCAGAGAAAGGTCATTAATAAGACTATACCATAATGCCATTAACTAACATGCTGAATGTACCCAGCTACTGGCAAAGAGGTAGGGAAGGCACATGTTCGTTTCATGATCATATTCCATTCTTTACTTTGCAGCATTTAAAATTTTGTATAGAAACTACAGGGGTGGGTGTAGCTCGGTTGAGTACCTGCTTCCCATGTATGAGGCCCCAGGTTCAATACCCAGTGCCTCCTATTAAAAAAAGCAAAACAAAACACTACATAGCTTTCTATTTGGGCTAAAAATCATTTAAGATAAATCCTTTATTAAAAACCTTACCCATAAATACTTTGATATCAATGTTTTCAGACTTTTATCCAATTACTAGGGCTCCAACTATAAAATTTATCAGATTACATGCACCTGAGCAATGAAAGAGGAGTCATTCACTTGACACCAAGCCTTTTCATGAGTTCCTATGGTTTTCACTGAAAGCAGTCAAATGGTAAAAAAGGAAAAGAACGAACCTGGTCAAACAAAATCTCATTCCCACGACTTCACTTAACCTTCTGAAATGCCTGATTGTACTAGGTATTCAGAAAACTTTCTCTTCCTTAACAAAAACTTCAGGTAAAATAACTAAACCAGGCACTTGGTTACAACTAATGCTAACACTTAAGCTACAGCAATGGTTCCTGAGAGTGTGGTCTCCAACCTCCAAATTGGGAGCTTTATAATGCAAATTTCTCAGGATACATCCCAAACCCAGTAAATCAGAAGCCCAGCAGTGTTTTAACAAATCACTCCAGGTCAGTCTGACGCATGCTAACCACTTAAGAACCATTGACTTAAAGGAAAAAGAATTCACAATTTCAAGAATCTTGGCTGTATTCCTGCCATTCAGTGGACTTACATTAGAAGGCAGTAGTTTCCCAGAAAGTGTTCTTCGCTTACCTTTTAAAGGTTGCTTATTTTAAAATAAGCTAAAAAAAAAGAGTTCAGGGTCCTTGTCAGGGACTACCACTCCAAACTCGTAACTATTCAATACTTGAATTTTCAGATATACTAAGCCATATTCTAGGAAAGATGGAAATACCCAGAGCCAGTCCTAGTTCTAGTGCAAGTTAAATAGCCTACACATTCTTACCATTTTTCTGATTAAAAAAGTCTGCAGCATCCCTTCAGATTTCAGAACTTTAGTCGCACTAACCAATTTTTCTGGCACTCGGGCCTGGGATTGAATCAGGACCTTGTATGTGGGAAGTTGGGAGCTCAACATTGATCCACATAGGCTCCCCTGAGTTGATTTCATTTGTTTTGCCCACCCCTCCCCCCCTTTTTAGGAGGCACCAGGAACCAAACCCTGGACCTCCCACTTGGGAGCGCTCAACCGCTGGAGCCGCATCCATTCCCTTTAAACTGTTATAATCTTTGATGTAGAATCCCAGTGTGCACAAAGCTAGGGAAAAATCTAATTATACTACTCCTTTGCTACAATATTTAAGTGTCTCTTTCCTTCTTATCCATCATAAAAACTGGGGTGGGTGTCAGACCACTCCCTCTTCAAAAAGAATTCAGAGAATGGATACGACCATGAAGGGTTTTTAGCAGACTTTTTCTTATTTTACTACCCCAAATCTCTAGAAGATATTTGTTGGTAGATACTCTACCCAAAAATTCATCTTCCTCAGAAATTAAATTTTTGAGACCCCCAAATTTACAAGTTTAAAACAAATAATTGTAAAACAAACTCAGAATAAATTTAAGACAAAACTAAAGGCTGAAAAGATGGTGGGAAATGTGTTTTTGAAGTGAAAACATTCCTACTGTGTAAAAGGTTTATATAAATTGGTGAAATTTTATCAGTAACAGCTTATGAAAATTTATACTTTTAAAAATAGGATCAAATGAAGATATTAAAACTAAAAGCAGGGAAGCGGCTGTGGCTCAATCAGTGGGGCTCCCGTTTACCATATGGGAGGTCCTGGTTCGGTTCCCGGGGCCTCCTGGTGAGGGCGGGCCCGCCCGCCCGCACGGCGTGGTTGGCTGACCCGGCGAGCATAGGTAGCAAGGGGGGGAGAAATGAATAAATAAATAAGATCTTTAAAAAATAAAAATAAAAACAAACAAACAAACAAACAAACAAAAAAACTAAAAGCATTCCTTCCTTCACCTTAGTATATATATAAAAAAGCCACCATTGACAATAATTAAGGGTTCCATTGTACATGTAGTTTCTATAGCTGCTGTTAGTTAAAATTTGAACAGAAGTAGGTAATTAGTAAAGACTAAAATCAATTGCAGAAGTAAACTGGCAAGGATCTTTTGTGCATGTTACGTTAAAACATTATCTGGCCTACAGTGGGAGACACTGTAAAATTTCAACCAATTACCTGAAATATCCTCTAATACTTTTGGCATAAAGGTTTGAAAGAGAATCAGTCTTTTCTTATTTACTTAAAAAACAAACAAACAAAAAAAAAACAAAAAACATGTTTAATTGGCAGAACTAGATTTTTACTACCATGTTAATTTCCAATTTTATTAAAAGCTTAGAAATGCCTAAACATGACACTTTAATATTTCTTCACCCTTAATATTTTAAACTCACAAGCTTTTCAAAAACCACAACTAGTCTCATTTTCAGTTATGTAACAGGAACAAGAAATCCACCAGCAGCAAAAAATTTAAAACTCAGATCTTTAGTAGCAGTGTCTAGCATACTCAATCTAGATTCAAAAAGTAATAATTTGTTAAAGCATGCACATAAGTTTAACAGTGAATAAAAACCACAAGTGACAAATATATTGGTTAACATTCCAAACATGTATAACCAATGAACATGGCCTAGGTTTCTTTATTGGTATTCACTTCAGTAACTTGAATCCACAGATATAAGCAGAATATAAGCAGAAAGTTACAAGTAAACACAGATTATACATGCAAATTTCTTTTCACAAAGATCACAATGTGCAGGTACATGAATTAGAAGCGTGCGTCTAGAATTATGGCCAAACTTTTTAAAATGCAGAAATGTAAAAATTACATCTTGAAAATACGAAGAGTTGGTCTACACACTTCAAAACTCAAATGTTGCTTATACCAGAGATGTGTGACAGCTACAGGATTCAAGTGACAAGCAGTAAGATCTCAAGAAATTAATACTGGTCAAAGAGAACAGGAATATTTTTTTACATTTCACTGAAAATACATGGGCTACTAGAATATGAAATCTAGCAGGAACTTAGGGAAAAAAATTAAAAAAAAAAAAAAAAAAAAAAAAAAAAAAAAAAA
>JAKSZT010053821.1:1253263-1305331 GCA_026826555.1 Tolypeutes matacus
AAAAAAATTAAAAAAAAAAAAAAAAAAAAAAAAAAAAACAACTAAAGCCAATTACTTAATATTTCTTATTACCTAAACTGCATGACATTAAAAGAAAACTGCACCTGTATCTTAATTGCCAATCTCACATTAATGATGTTCTCCAAAAACGAAATGCAACCCAAAAGCTTCAAACTCCAAATAAAAAAAGTCTGCAAGGCTCAGATTAAAATGTGGAATGTTTCAGATGAAAGTAATAAAAATACAACTGGTTTTGTTCTTTATTGAATGGAATCCAAAGTTGACATTTCTTTGAAGCCTGGAACTACTAAATTTCATTTCTCTGAACGTTTCTACAACTTTTTCTTAGTGGTGCAAGTTATCTTAAGTAGCTTACGTTGTCAGTCTCTACAAAGTACTTCTGTCTGTTGCCATTCTGATAAAACAAAACTATTCTTCATTAACTTAACTGTGTATGTATTTTTGCTATAACACTTAAACACATGAACAGACGTCTATTATTTTTTCCACTAAAACAAAAAGAGTACAATTTTTCTAGCTATCAGTACTGTATTTAAAAAAGGTTAACATTAAAAACAAAGAACCATTATTTTCTTTTGAAATTAAGCATCTTGAATATCTTAAGCTTCCTTCTTCTGCCTGCGTTCTTCTGCCAATTTATTCAGAAATTTCTAAAGAGAGAAAAAGAATTACAAGGATTAAGTCACCTAAAAGAAACATAAATGGAAGCTAGAAACCAAATACCAAAATAAAATACAAGTTTAGGGACTTGCACATAATTTAAAATATAACCTTATTTTTCAAGGAGTTAACATTTATTAATTAGCCAGAGTACAAAACTAAATTGGTTCAGAGGATGCAACAAAAAGGCAAGGAAAAAATGACAAAAAGTGAAAACTGATTATTTTCAATGTGAAATCTAACCATAATTTTAGGAGATGAGAAAACAAAAGACTATAGTCACACAGAAGAACTGGTGCCACTCCAAGACAAGGTAATTGTTAAAACAACACACATTCATTCCAGGCTCTATTCATGACTGTAGGGTTTGGCAAACTAATGGTCTGGTAGTAAATATTTTTGGCTTATGGGCCATTTGGTCTCTGTTCAAACTAGTGAATCATACTACTACAGCATTAAAACAGTCATAGACAATAATTAAAAAGGAATAATTGTGGATGGGTTCCAATAAAACTTTATTTACAAAAGTATGTTGCTAGGCTTCAGGGATAGTTTGCTATCCCTGCATTATTTAAGGCCTGTGGCTTCCAATCTAGGGTTCCTAGACACCAGAGATTTCTTAAGACCCTAATGGAAATAAATATAAAAGATACAGTAAAAAATCTAATCTAAAAGTTTCTTTGGAATCTATCAACCCTGTAGCTACCGAAAATTGATGAAAAAGTTACAAGGCAATACTTTCTGAAAAGAATTTATTATCTATTCATTCATTAGTAAGATACATTACATAAAATTTAAGTTCTTAATGAAGTTGACAAAGTTCCCTCAAAATAGAAAGAAACCACCTACAACAGACCGAATATCTAATTACAAAGCACAACATTATATATAAAGTACCAAGCACCTAGAGATCTTTCTTTCATTGTTCCAGTATCTGAGTACATATACTTTCCAGCCCCCAAAGAGTTTAGTGTCAGAACAGTTAAAATAATTATACAATTTAAATTGCTGTTGTTCAAAATAACCACCCTTTTTTTTTCATAACCATAATTGTTAGAGACAGGTAGTAGCAAAGAATAGTTACATTTAAAAGAAACAAGTGATACAGCCAGTAACTGGAATAATTTCCAAAATTCAGGCCTGTCTTAAATGTGATCTCCAGGACAAAGCACTGTGCTGCTGGATCCACAGAAGGTACTACAAACAGTTTACTTATATATATTTTACTTATTTTCATAACTTACATGATTTGTTAGTTTTAACAAAAGAACTCTCTCTCTTTTAGAGTCAGCCTTACCTTCAATTTCTGATAATGAGGAAGGCTGCTGCAATGAGTATTCTTTGCAACTTCTTCATTTGTATAAAAGAGTGAACACAGCTTACAGTAAAACCCTGTTTTAGGTATCACATAGTCTATACCTAAAAACACAAACATATATTCTTACAAATTACGTAAACTCAAGATTTTAATTAGTAACCCATCTTTTTTTCCTGTCAATATAATCTGAATGAGATTTGTCAGAAGTCCAATGTGGATCAAGCTAAAAAAAAAAAAAAAAAAAAAAAAAAATCCAACAACAACCCATGACACTCTTAGTAGTTGAGTTTGTACTTAACTGATTAGGTCCAACCTAAATGTACTTTTAAAAAGACAAAAGTGAAAAAAGCAATGCTAAATTCTCAAAAACCGTTATGAGGAGAAAAGAGAACACTGTGGCATGGTAACATAAGAGTACAAGGATCAAGAGACAGATACGAAGGAAAGAGTATATAACAATTAAAGTTTACAAATAGTTGTGCATAGAAATAAAGCTAATTTAAAATGCTACTAGAAATTTTAAGACAAATTTTTAAATCTTAGTTTAATAAGTTTGTTTGTGGGGGAGAAAAGAGGTGGAAGAACAAAGTCTTAAATCTCACCAACAGGAACATTGGGCTGATATGGTCCAATTCTATACTCATCTGGGATTGTATAGTCCTCCTTGTTTTCATCACTTTGGCCATCTGCATTTTCACTTGTATCTTTGCTGGGATCATCAGCATTCTCAGCAGATTCAGCGCCTGGCTCTGTATTTTCCTCATTCTTAATTCCATTTTCCAATGCTGCTTCATTTTCTTGATCAAGTTCTTCGATCTTGTCCACCTTAATTTCAACCAAACCATCATCATTTTTGTCACCAGATTTAAATGCCATGCCCGATTTACGAAGTTTCTGAAGTTCCGAATCTTCCTCATCACCAACCTCATCTAGAGTGACAAAACCTTCCATACTCCCTGGGAAACGACGCTGTTAAGAAAGACAAATTTACTCTGCAACAATTATCCTGCAGCATCCCTTCCATTTGCTTTACTTGAAGGGAAAAGGATAGCGTCTTTGCCTTTACTCATCCTCTCAAAAAACTGGGTTTCTCCTTTCTCCCCCTGAATCGCTGATGATTCTTTTAATAATTTAGCCTGTTTTAAAACCAAAGAACAGAAGACCTGCCCCACAAAGAGCAGGAAATAAATGATACAATAACAATTCTGTCCTACACTTCTAAGATTACGCTGCTAGAGAATGTGTCAAAAAACTAAATTGATAAAAGTAGTTTAGGTATCCTTTGTAAGACAGTACCTTTCAATGAGATTATACTTGTTTAGAGAACACTTAGTTTAAAATAATGTAGTGGTGAAGAAATCAAGCTCTGGAGCCTGTCTAGGCTCAATATTGTGGTTCTGTCACTTATTAGCTGTGTGAACTAGGACAAGTGATCAAAATTCTGTGTCTCAATTTCCTAATTTACAAAATGCAGGTGATGACACCTATAACATATGGTTATTGTGAGAATAAAGTTAATTACTACACATAAAAAACTTAGAAAAACTTATAGCATGTAATTTTTAAAAAAAATTGGCAGCTCTTTTTACTGTGCAAACTTATTACAAAACAATCATCTGCTCCAGTCAGTAGAAAAGCCTTAACACTTTAAAATATTTGACCAAGTCATCAAATCCTGGAGATAAGTATTTACTAATAGGTGCATGTGGCTTAGAAAGAACCAACAAAAAATCTTATTTCATTCTACACTTCAAGAACCATTTAACATATGGGGCTTCAAAGGCATCAATGTTATATCCTTAGGCTAGGTACTCACAGTACATGGGTCATTTGTTTTACCGTCTTTTACACCATGTTTGTATACATGCAGAGTTATTCATATTGGTATTTACCTTAAAACCACTAATGTGACATTTTCTAATAAAAATGTAAACAACAACAACAACAAAAAAACCTATTAAAAGTACCTAAACAAGCTTCATTTTCCCAAATTGGAAGATTCAACAAATTTTGAGGAATGGCAAATTTAGTATTTTGGATAAGTTAAATTATTGCAAACTATCCCAACATTTTAAAAACAAGCTGTAATAAAGGCTGCCAGAATTTAAGCATACGTAATTTTGTCTTTCTCCTTCATTACTAAAAAGTTCCCCTCCCAAAAAAAGTCCTATTTAGTTTATATATTGCAGAGTGTATATTAAAATGTTTATTCTATGGTTTTTATATCTGATATTAATGGCTTACTTTTCCTTAATCTGATTCTGTGAGGGTATCTAGTGTTTTTTGTTTTTTTTTTTTTAAAACTAAAACTGGTCAATATAAAATCTTTACCTTTTTAAGCTTTTTCTTTGCTGCTGCAGAACTTGCAATCGCTTCTTTTTTCACAGCTTTGTCTGAAGGCTCCTTTTTCCCATCAGAAGCTACATCACCTAAATTTGCAAGATCTGTCTCATCTCCCACTGAACTGCCACTTTCTAGCAGTGCTGCTGCTTCTTCTTCATCTACAAGTAGCTCATCTTCAGATTCAAGAAGCATATTAGGTTCTTGTTCTGTCTGGTCATCTTTTGTATCTTTCTCACCATCTTCACCTGATTTCTCTTCTTGTTCTTTACCTTCACCTGTACTTTCAGTCTTCTGGGAACCATCAGTTTTGGATTTCTTATCACTTGGAGATTCTTTGCCATCTGGAGAATAAGATCTTTTTCTGAAATGAAAAAATGCATACCAATTAGTTTGTCTGGTTTGGGAAAAGAAAAACTTAATATACTAGGTGCATGTAAACAGAATGAAATTACCGGGATTTATCTTTTTTCAGTAAGTCAATGCCTCTGTTGGGAATCTAGAAGATAAAAAATTTTGCAGAAGTTAAACGAATATATCAAAATATAATCATTTGCAGATTATACAATCATTAGAGTAACTAAAGAACTAGTGACTGTCCCTTAAAGGTATAAATGTAGACAAACTTAAAATTTAAGTGTCAGAAAATTTTTTGGTATGGAAAATAGGATATTTCCTAAGATGACACACAATTAGGCAAGCATAACGAAAAGTCTACTTTGCATTTAAGGGAGTCAGCTTACTTGAAGAAAATATTCACTGCTGTAAGAATTATATATCTTCAAAGATTTTACATGCTAATCATTTTTCAGAAACTGTGAGAAAGCAAACTACAATCACCTCAGCTTATTCAATCCTTTTAACCATAGCCAAGTACTCAAAACTGCTTACTGTAAGCAGTTTATCACAATAATCATTCCAAGAGAATAGTGCTTTATAACACTTATGGTTAAAAGAGAACTCTGTTCAAATAAAATAGATAAAAGCAATAAAGGTACAATTTACAGACTATTAATTAAAATACTTTTGATACTAAGTAAGACCAGAAAAGAAAGGTTGCTCTTATCCAGTAAACAAAACTTGTATTCTCATCACACAAAAAATCTTTACAAGAATGTTGCACCTTGAAATATGCTTAACAACAACAAAAAGTGGACAAATCACAATCACTACATACCCTCAGGACCAGTTTTTTATATTTCTCAGATAGATCAACCTTCACACATCTCCCCTGAAACCAAAGGGCCTTTTTCAAACAATGATCAACCATTGCCATTGCATCTTCTCTGGTCTCCATCTCAATAAAGGCCTAAAAAATTAAAAAACCAAGACAGACATTATTTCTCAGATTTTTTTTTTAACAGTACTCTAGTGTTTTATTATTACTTCAATCTCCTTGTTAGGAAACTCCTTAGCAGAGATGCAGGTAAAAGCCAATTCACTGAATTTAATAAGGATAACCTGTCAAGATTTACAAAATTCCCAAAAACCACTCCAGTACTAATATCTTCAGTCTATTAAAAAAAAAAAAAAGGCAATTAAAGCAGCTAGCATAGAACATATTATTCAAAATACTGCAAGAAAAAGTCTGGTTCCAGTTACAAAAAGGTGTTTCATTGAAAAAGAAAGTAACATCATTAAGGGAGAGACTGTCCTCACTCTGAATTAAATAAGGGACAATGTAACTATCTTAATTTCACAGAATTTGAAGTCTCTAACGTCCACTGTTTGTGACACCTTACACGCAATGATGATATGATAAATCGGTACAAACTTTTGGAAGAAAAATTTGGCAATATCAAAGTGAAGTGCAAATATTCAGCTCCAGAAGTGCATATTCTGCAATTTTATCCTAGTTATATGCATACAAATATGCAAAGATGCACATGTTGCTAAATCTATAGCAGCAATAAAGGTAAAGCCAAAAAACTGACAACTGGATATGTAAATACAATTGTTTATTCAAAGGAATCACATAAGAAGTAAAAAAGCAACTTGGTATAATATAATATCCAAGGTAAAGTATACCTATATATGCATAGGAGATTCTGGAAGCAAATCCAAGAAACAAATAGCATATTTAGTAGGCTCAGCAAAATAAGAGACTTTTTTATTTTTTTTTATATTTTTTTTATTTTTTTTTATTATGGGTAAAAGTCAAAATTCTCACAATACATACATTTGCAAAATGATATATAAATATATATGCATATATGTGTATTTGCTTACAAAAATGTTATATATATATATATATATACACACATATATTTTAAGAGGTGCTTAGATTACCCAAAATATTACACAGAACCCACTGGGATTCCCAATAAGAGACTTTTCTTCCTACTTTATACTCTTCAGTATTTATCAAATGTTTTATTACCCTGAGCATTTATTAGGACTTAAAAAAGTCACCATTCAGAGAAAACCAGTAAGATGGTGGCAGAGCAGAGTCAGCTCAAGTTATTAATTACCCAGAGATATCTAAAACACCTGGTTTGGGGGCTCCAGGAAATCAGAAGAGCACCCCACAACATCCTTTAAAGAATGGAAGGAGGAAACTGCCCATCTGCAGAGAAGATTCATAAGTAGAGCACTCCACACCGTGGAAGCCGGTGTCCATCCTCCATTGGAGGCACAAGCCACCTTGGGAGCTAGTCCATGGCTGGAATTAGTAGCTGCCGTTTTAACTCTGCCCCTAAAGCAGGCCTGACTGAAAAATCACAGTGACACAGTAGGGACCAGCTTCTTTCCACCCAGATCAGATTGTAGCTCTAGCCTAAGCAAGTCCCACCTGCACCTGGGGAGGATCTGAAAACTCTCTGGGAAAATACAGGCCACACCGTGGAGGCTGGTAATCATCCTACTCTGGCAGCACAAGCTGCCTCAGGAGCTATTCTGTGGCTGGAGTTAGAAGCTCCATTTCCCAAAAAAACAGAAGGAATTGACGATTAGCCACTGACTTCAGCTACTAATTAGTAAATTCAGCTGGCTAAAGTAAAACCCTAAGAACAACAGCTAAAGTTTGAACCTACCCAAGTCTGAAAGAGGCCATTAGCCACCATTTTGACTCAACCCCTGGCAGGAGGGGAAGCTGGGCTGCTGCTTGAAAAATCAGTGGTGGTAGGGACTAGCTTCTTTCCTGCAGCCCTAGCCTAGGCTCCAGCCTCATCTCTGGCAGGGAGGAGGGTGGCACGACCTGCACCAGCCTCTCTGGGTATGTTCAACTGGCACAGACTGAATAGTCGGGAAGTTTACTGGAGTAACTGTGGTCATTTTGGACCCGCACAGCATAGGCTGCTGCCCATACCTGCAGCGCCATCCCTGCCCCAGGCAGGGGAGAAAGGGGTGTGAGGGCAACTACAGACCAGGCCTGTATGACTTGGATTATTACACATGGCTGTGGCTCTGTCCCTAACCCTGACAAAAGAGAAAGTTAGGAGAAGCTTCATAGGTTCCTAGGACAACGTGGGCAGCTTGAGCCTCCACAGCTTACATCACCAACTATATCCTCGGCACCTACTACACAACCAGCAAGGGAGAATGGGTAAGAAAGCCCTAAACTAAAGAGAGAAACGGTACCCAGAATAAATACATCTAGTAAGCCAGATGCCAAGACACCAACAAAAAATTACAATCCATACCAAGAAACAGGAAGCTATGGTCTAGTTAAAAGAACAAGATAAGCCTCCAGATGACACAAAGGAGTTGAGACAACTAATCACAGATGTTCAAACAAATCTCCTTAATAAATTCAATGAGATGGCTAAAGAGATTAAGGATATTATGAAGACACTGAATGAGCATGAAGAAGAATCTGAAAGCATACATAGAAGAAGAGCAGATCTTACGGGAATGAAAGGCACAATAAATGAAATTAAAAATACACTAGAATAAGGGGAAATGCAACTATGGCATGAAATAGACCTATTATTATCCTAGCAATGGAAGAACTTGTAACATTGACATAAAGGCAGAGGCCACCAGAGGATCTGAGGGGAGGGAGAGGGAGGAATAGGTGTAACATGGGGCACTTCGGGGACATTGGAATTGTCCTACATGACATTGCAAAGATGGATACAGGCTGTTACACATTTTGTCGAAACCTATAAAAGTGTGCAGGGCACAGTGTAAACTATAACATAAACTAGTCCACGGTTAGGGGCAATGCTTCAATACGTGCTCATCAATTGTAGCAAAGGTACCACACTAATGAGGGATGTTGTTAATGTGGGAAACTGGGTAGGGGAGGGGTGGGGCATATGGGAATCCTCTATATTTTCAGGGGATCGTTTACATAATCTAAAGCTTCTTTAAAAATAAAATTTAATAAAAACATTATTGAATGTAAAAAAACAAAACAAAACAACACTAGAATCATGTAACAGCAGATTTGAGGGGGCAGAAGAAAGGATTGGGGAGCTTGAAGAAATGGCCTCTGAAAGTGAACATGAAGAACAGATCAATAAAAGAATGGAAAAAATTGAACAAGGTCTCAGGAAACTAAACGACAGCAAGACGTGCAAACATACGTGTTATGAGTGTCCCCCAGAAGGAGAAAGGGAAAAGGGGAAGAAAAAATGATAGAAAATTTCCCAACCCTACTGAAGGACATAGATATCTGTGTCCAAGAAGCACAACATACTCTCATCTGAATATATTTGAGTAGACCAACTGTGAGACACATACTAATCAGAATGTCAAAAGCAAAAAGACAAAGAAAATTCTGAGATCAGCAAGAGAAAAGCAACGCATAACATACAAGGGATACCGAATAAGATTAAGTGCCAATTTCTCATCAGAAACCATGGAGGCAAGAAAACAGTGGTATGATATATTTAAGATACTGGAGAAAAAAAACTTCCAGCCAAGAATCTTGTATCCGGCAAGATTGTCTTTCAAAAATGAGGGTGAGTTTAGAATATTCACAGATAAAGAGAAACTGAGACAGTCTGTAACCAAGAGCCCGGCTTTGCAGGAAATACTAAAGGAGAAATGAAGACTATCGGTAAAAATCTCAACAAAAAAAAAAAGTGGCGAAAATAAAATATTACAGATAAAACCCAAAGGTCAAAATGGGTGAAATAAATGCCTTTACAATAACAACATTGAATGTTAATGGGTTAAACTACCCAATCAAAAGACATGGGCTGGCAAAATGTATAAGAAAATATGAGCTGTACCTTAGAACCAGACTGAAAGTGAAAGGCTGGAAAAAGATATTCCACACGTGCAGTAACAACAACAACAAAAAAACCTGGAGTAGCTATACTTGTATCAGATGAAGTACTTTACTGGCATAAAGACAGACACATAGAGCAATGGAACTGAATTGATAGTTCAGAAACAGACCCTCACAAGATCCTCAACAAGTGACTTTTGACAAGCCTGTCAAACCCACCCAAGCTCAGGCAGAACAGTCCATTCAACAAATGGTGTTGGGAGAACTGGATATCCATAGTCACAAGAAAGAAAGAGGATCCCTATCTCACACCTTATACAAAAATAAACTCAACATGGATCAAAAACCTTCAAAAGCAAAAACCATAAAGCTTCTATAAGAAAATGTAGGAAAACATCTTTAAGACCCGGTGGTAGGTGGTTTCTTAAAGGAGGTAAGAGGAGGACTGAGATGGACTACTGATACTTAATGTATGTAGAAGCATTAATTAGCTTTACTGTAAAAGTGTGGAAAGGGTAGTCTAGGGATGTAAATGTCAATTGAAAGAAAGCTAGAGAATAATCTAGGGAATGAGTAACACAGTAAACCCAGACGTAGATGAGAATTGTGGTTGATGGTACAGATTCAAGTGTATCATTTGTGAGCTAGAACAGATGTACACCCTATTACAGGGTGTTAAGAATATGGAGAAGGGAAAAGTACAACCGGGGTGACCTATGGACTGTGTACTGTAATATTCACGCATGCATGCCAAAGATATACTGTGTTGATAATAGAGGAGTATGGAAAAAGTGTGCCAAATGTATACTATAGACCATGGTTAGTGGTAATAACCTGATATCATCTCATAATCTGAAACAAATGTTCCACCACAGTGTGGAATGTTGATAGAGGGGTGTTGTATGGTAATTCTGCACATGTGCATGATTATTTTGTAATCTCACAACTTCAGCAATAAAAAGATATCTTACTACTACTACTACCACCACCACCACCACCACCACCACCACCACTTCTACTACTTCTGTGGATAGGGGTGGGGGGAATACACCAAATGTAAGATATGGACTATAATTAGCAGATTTTGATGATATTCTTTCATAATTTGTAACAAATGTCTCGCAAGATGGTGGTGGTGGGTTGATATTTTATCTATGTTCATGTATAAATGATATAATAGCAATACGGTGGGGGTTGGGGGAAAAATACACCAAATGCAAGATACTTTGGTTAGTAATATTTTGAAGATGCTCTTTAATCATTAGTAAAAAATGTTTCACAGCAATGCTAGGTTGGTAGGTTGAAGTATGAGAGCCATGTATATTATATATGTTTGTTTTGTAAGTTCACAACTATTACTATATACTTATTGTTTATGTATGAGTGATATACTTCAATAAATTTTTAAAAATGTAAAATAAAAGTCACCATTCACTGAAACGATATACTGAAAAAATCTTAAAGCACTTTCAAAAAGAATCGTTTTCAAAAACTCCACATATTAATATTACCTGACTTTTCATCCTCATCAGTATATAATTCTTTATTTTCCCATAGGGCTCAGCAAGTTTAAGGACAGCACTGTCAGAATAGCCAGAATGGGGTAAATTGCTGAGGTGTATCACACGTCCAAGCTCTTGCTTTTGATCAAACTTCTGATCTGGCTTTCCTTCAGGTTTCTTTATTTTAAATAAACAGAAAAGAAAGTCAAGTCAAATATTGTTAAATCTGTTTTAAGAAGAAGTCAATAATTAAAACTATCCTATTTATTAGCAGCAATTTTAAATAGCTAAACAGTATTAAAATGATATAATTAAAATAGTCAGTTATACAATCTAGGAAAAAAGATACTCAAATTACCTTTATTCTTTTATACTTCTGGGACAAATGAACTCTCACTGGCTTCCCAAATACTAATGCTGGTGTGGTTGTATAATAATCAACTGCAGCCTGAGCATCTTCTGTGGTTGCCATTTCAATGAATGCCTGAAAATACACAAAAAATTATTTCTAAAAAAATAACATCAACCCAAATCTAAGTATTGAATCTGAAATGATGATTTGGCTCTACTTTGGCAAAAGTATTAAACGGCTCTTCAATTTTCCTTTTATAGCCGTTATAAGTAATGTAATAATAAAGACAATTGTAGCTTAAGAATCATAATTTATATAATTACTCACAATCCATTAGTACTACAAATTTTCTATAGATGATTAAAGATTAACATTCAGCTCCTTAAAAAAAAAAAAATTAGTCCCTTTAGGAAATTATAGGTATGAATAAAAAATATGCTTAATTCAACTCATACCTCATTAATTTTATTTAGAATAAGATGATTTGAAATGACTCCAAATGGTTCCACCAGCTGTAACAGTTGGTACCTCAAGTTTTTCCCTCGCTGAAAATCCATAATGTGAACAACCCTGCTAGTTTCCTAAAAGTTAGGGAAAAAACCAAATCAGTAAGTCTCTCTAGAATCAACAAGATAAAGATATTCATTAGAATTAAAATTAGTCTATTATTAACCAGAACAGATTAAGTACTTAAAACAATAAACTTATAACATCTTAGAGAACTACAAGCAAGAAGTTATACTACCTCAAAGTTGCAGAAAAGAGTCTATGCACTGATTTTTAAATTCAAAATAGTATGTGTAAGCATCTGCATAGCAAAGGCCTTAAAATTCTTGAAGCAAGGTGAGAGCGCCGCGCCACACCACGGCCATGTGATAATAAAGTTTTAACTGTTATCAAAGCCTGATGATTTTCAAATGATAGCAATCTTCCTTTAGTAAGGACCATGATACGCATTCATTAAAGTAGGCTTTAATAAGTCAAATCACATTCCCCAAAGCAGAAAATACAGTAAAATCAAGAGCTGCATTACTGACCACTCTGCCTTTTTGCATGTGTCTTGGTCCTTGCAGGTTTCCATTTCCAGCACCTTCATGGGGGAGAGAAAGAGAAGTATATTTTTTAGTCTTATTATAAATATACTTGGACACTCTTGCAAAACTAATGAAAAAATATTACAAATATCATGACTGACTGTCTTTATCATGCAATGTTATTCCTGAATTATCTTTCAATTAATCTTCTTGCCTATACTTAATTTTTATGGTTAAAGCTCTTAGATAAAGATTAATATGCATTTTATATAATCACCCAGATTTCCTCTTGGTCCAACTGCTGGTCCCCCAAGATGAAATGAGGGAGGTGGAGGTCCCAGAATTCCTGGTGCTGGGTTTGTAGATTGCTGTAACATGAATGGATCACCCCTAGGATTGTGAAGATATAAAGTAGAGCATCACAAAGACATCTATCGCAAATAATTACGATTTATTGTTAAAGCACCTTTGCATTACTATGACTGTCTTGGGGACATTTATGTGTGAAGGAATATTATAAAATAGCAATAAAATAAAAAATTACTACAAAAAAAATTTTTTTTTAATTCTTTCAACCACAGTAACTTTTACCAAACTCTCATATTAAATAAAGAAATTCTTAAAATACTTCTGTTTATGGAATGTTGAAAAGTTAAACCTGAATTCCTTACATTGATCTCCTTTACAAACAATTGCTTAAAAAAATTTAACTTACATTGTATGTCCTGTATCATTGTCAGGATTCCATTCTGGGTAGCTTTAAAAAGACCAGAAAATTAACTTTAAAATAAAACTGTCCTTTTCATAAAGTAGCCTTGTTTGGCCTCTAAAACAGATTATTTTATTAGTCATTATATGAGAGCCTAAATGTTAGAAATATTAGTGTTTAAAACATGTCATACATATATTTCCAAAGATAAAATTTTCAGAATTTCAAAATAACCCAGAAGAATGAGAATAAACTTGCTCTGTATGTTTGAAAATGTCAATAATGTATATTGAATTAATTTTTTTTCTATTGTAAGGAGGAACATGCTGCATGAGGTGGTGGAAATGTAGGTAATATAGGGAAACAATAACAGATCACAGATCTTCTTTCTCCAATATTAAATACCACGAACAGAGTTAAACTGTGGCACTAGAAAGAAGAGCCCCAAGAGAGCAAGGCATTTGTGAAAACTGCCACTCCAGTGAACAATGGGTATCATGTGCTGCTGAGGAAGGGCATACCTTTAAGAATTCAATTTCATTCTACCAACTTAAACTAAGAAGCAAGAGGAAAAAGTGTCTCAAGAGTTAAAAATATCATAAAGGATTTCGCTTGAGAAACTAATTTCTAACTTTAATGACCTTACCCATCATTTTTTTGTTTTTCTACATATGAAAGGCTATCTCTTAAAAATTCAATTTAAAAAAAGGTTTATCTTAAAAAAACAAAAACAACATTGTTGTTTCACTATCCCTTCATCTAGTATTCCATGAGATCCCACATGTAGAAAATTTATTTGAAATCACTATTGCCTGGACAATATCAACAATGTAGTAATAACATTGTGGATATAATAAATGATGAATTCCCCAAAACCAATCAATGGCTGTTTCTGATTCATGATAAGGATGCTTTAAAGGTATTTCAAACTCCTACATTTCAAGAAGAAGCTGGCATCGACGACTGTGACTTGCTCCATTGATATGTTGACTCCACTCCTGTAGCAAAGTAAATTAGAATTAACAAAAATAAAGCTAAAATATATTTATGCGAACCAAACTCTAGCACATTAATCTCTATGCAGTATCATACACCGTACACATACCTGCCCATTCATTAAATCACGCGAATTTAATTTTAAACCATTTTTCTGAATTATTGTAGCTTGATCCTGCCCTCAAATACGCTACGCACATTCTTGGAAAAACTGAGTAACTTGGGTCAAAATACATTATAACAGACCTTATAAAGAAAAGATACATAGAATATCAAGAGTAGGAACTGATATTCTTATCAGCTAGGTAAATTAATTTCTGCTGTAGACCAAACTGAAGTATTCATGTTTTATTATTAGAACTGCTACGTCATAATGTATGATAAAATACCCATGTTTAGATCTATTTTTCTAGAACATATATTCTTTAAATATGCATAATTAGTCAAAATATAGAATCTTTAATTTCATCCAGCTTGTGAGGCATGTGACGAGTACTTCCTACTTAATATGCAGTGAAAAATGAAAGATGATTTATACATAGAGTAACACTGCCATAAAAAGTGGAGCTGATTGAAAAGCAGTGATTTTTCTAGAAAATGCTCATCAAAAAACTAGTCTCCCATTATATTTCCCAAATATAAAAGAAAATTTCAGAAATGCCTATTTCTAAATCTTAGGATGGGAACATGACGTTCTGTCAATTTGCCCCTTTGTGGTTTATTTTAAATTTGAAGGATACAATTTTTTTCCTATTTTATTCAAATATATTTTCCTTTATTTTGAAAACAATCTATGTGAGTTAACTTTTTAGGCAATCTAATAAAGAAAACTGGGCTCTGCTACCAAACTGCCTAGGTTCCATTCCCAAAGCAGCCACTTAATACATATGAGTCCTTCAAAGTTAATAAATATAAACTGCTTATGAGAAAATTGCCAGGTATGTAGGAAGTGCTCAAAAAATGTGAACTAGTATTATACTGCTTATAAGGCCATCTTGCTTTACAATTCTTACTTTACAACTATTATTATTTCACAAATTGAGGTAACTCCTGCAATACCCACATTACCTGATACAATTATATCTGGAATAGAAAACACAGTCAGGCAATGTTTTGTTTTAAGGGGATGTCAGAATTGAGCTAAGATAAGGCACCAAATAAAAGGATATCTTTTTGGAAAGCTTCAGAATGGTACTTTAAAAACAGGAGCCTAATTTTAAAAACTGATTTACATTACAACAGCTTATATATATTCCTATGTCCTATTAGAATGAACTAAAACTCCACAGGGCTATACACCCAGACATAATGGCACTTCCTCAGAAATTTGGTTAGCTACCAGCTACTATCATCATGAATTTCAAAGCTAAATTGTGTTTCAAAAATAATGGCTGATAGCTATAGTACCTGAAGAACTCTCTCCAGCTGACTCTACAATCAGATTATTTGGGATATAAAAAGTTCCTACTTAGGGGGACGGATGTGGCTCAAATGGTTGGGCGTCTGTCTCCCATATGGAGGGACCCGGGTTCGATTCCCGGGACCTCCCCGTTTTAAAAAAAAAAAAGTTCCTACTTGTAAATCAACAGACCTTAACTTGAAGTTACTTTTTATATGGCTGTAAAGCAAGATGGTGTTAAAAGATAAAATTCACAAAATCCAGAAGAGATTAAATAAATACCCTAATTTAGAATTTTACTAAGAATCTTTGGATTTTATTTAAAATATCTTTGGGTAGTAGTGTTTTGGGATAGGAATAAAAGTTATACTGTTAGGCATGTTTCTAATTCACAGAAAATGGAAAGAGTATATAGCTGAACAGAAATTATTTATAGCAATCTCCCATGCTCTTTAAAGGTTCAAACTTTGAGTTGAGTAAAAGTGTAGTTATCTTTCAAAGTGCTAGAAGTAAGGCCATGATCACAACATTAAATATGTACCTCTGAAACTCACCTATTATTAATCTGCACTATTATAAGTGTCTCTTAATGCTTGGTTTAAGGTGAGAACTAAGTGTCAAGAGGGTTAAAAAAATCACAAAACAAAACAACCAAAAACAAAAAAACAAAAAAACACCTCAGGTCAGATTAATAAAGAAAAAGGATTTACTTTTTAAATTCAAAAGTTCCTGAAGGAAAACTACATTCACCTTGATGTCTTTGAGATACCAAAAGTTAACAAAGATATCTTGGAGAATCATTTCCAGAGTGAAAGAATAAAGAATAATCTAAGGGCTTACTTATAGACTACTAAAAGGGAAGTTTAAGGTTTTCTAGAAGAGACTTAAATGTTTTAAAAATGACCTAGAAAGAGATAAAGCAATACCATCACTGAAAGTTATTTAAAAAAAAAAAAAAAAAAAAAAAAGGACACTCCCATGATGACCAATTAGATAACGTTTTTCACCTAAAAGTTTGTTTCATAGTAAGAACTTTTGATCGTGTAAGCTATTTAATATTATTACTAAGTGAAAAGAACAGATTTTCCAAGTTATGCAGCAATACCAGAGAGCAGGATTAAACGTTTAAAAATTTTTCATTATCTCCTTCTACAACAGCAATTTCCTCTATATTCACTGTTCCTACACCAGTTATAAGGTTCCACTGCTAAGATGAATATTTGATTTGTTCTATCAATATCAACTATGTTAAGTAAACTAGAAAACATTAAGAAAACCCAGGTGTTTAAACTCCTTAAAATTGGTCAAATTTACAAATATCATAAATTTTGTAAAGAAATAAAAGGCCTCTAAAATAGTTCTTAAAGGTACCCAATTTCTTGGCAGAACATAAAAAATGCCTAAGCATTTTTACATTTGTACCTCCTTGAACTAGAATAATATTTTACTCTTGAAAATCCATATTTTCACCGAAAATATTTTCAAACAGCTCTTTTGTTAAGTTAGATCCATTTAAGTCAGCTTTCTTCAGGAACTAGAAGGTGGCAAAATTTAGAAAAGAATAATCATATGTAAAAATAAAAACTTTTCTGTGATGAAAGTCCTCTTATGATTCCCCTTTGTGTTCCATTACAGCACTGTACTTTTCTATGTGCAAGCAGTAAAGTTAAATTAAAAGCCAGAATAAAGAGGCTTCCACCAACAGCTTTATAGTGATCTATACTGACTCCAGTAACAAACATTTTAAGTGCTCTGAAATTACTTTCATTTTAGACACCAGAACGGGCAATTTTCCTTGGAATTTAGTGATCCTTTTTTATAACCTTGGTCATTTCGCCATTTCTGCTATTATAAAATTGGAGTCCATGGTTTAATGGACTCTTTCATTATAGCAACTCACACCAAACCTTGAAATTTAGTATTGAACAAAGGCTAAATTAAACCCCACAATATACTAAGTATATCCAACAAATTTGAAAGTAAAAAAAAAAAAAAAAAAGGGGGGGGGGGGGAGTAACATCAAAAGCACCTATCAAATAAAATATGATGACTTATGAGTTTGGGTTCTATTTCTTACATGAAAATAAATCAATGACCTAAATTTAGCATTTATGCTATTTTATTTGGGTATGGATTAAAGACTACTCATGTGTAAACTAGTTTATACATTAATTCAAAAAGATTTTTTTGTATTATAGAAACACTATGTTTAACTAAGAATTATTTTTAAAAGACATTTTCCAAAATACTCTATAAATTCAATCAAAGAGGTCTCTTCTTTTAATTATCTAAGAGACAAAAATCCTGAGATCCAAACAATGAAAGGGATGACTGGTAATACTTTTTAATAGAATTATAAGAACAAAATCTCTAATAATATATATTATTTCACCTACTTAAAAATCAATACTCACTAAAAAATGAATTTCAAAGGAATAGCTATGAAAAGAAAATGACCCTTCTGGATGTCGCTGTAAAGAAAAACCCTGTAACAGTAACCATCAAATCAATTTCATGGCAGCAATATATTCCAGTGAAGTAGAATTTAACTATAAAGCCCACCAGGAAAAATGGATGGTCACAGATTACAGATCAACCTACTGAAGTGCTATAAAGTTGACTTTAAGTCAACTGCACTGTATATTGGAAAAAAATCAGCGAGAATGAGTAATATTGAAAAAGCTAAAAGAGAAAGGATAACATTTAAAATGGGCATGTTGAAAAACTTCCCATTTTGCCAGATGTGATTGATAATTAAAGCAAAGGAGAATTAGATTTTTTTTGTTCAAATGACTATACCAGAAATCTAAACCTAAGTCAGAAAAAGAATATGCTTACGAGGAACACAGAGCAGGATACTGCAGTAGTTGATTTTTCCAAGTCTCTAACGGGATAGATGCAATATGGATAATAAAAATGAGTTTTGAAGTTATGTTTTAAGAAAGTGTGGAAAAGGAGAAAAAAAATGATGAAAAATTTCAGTCATAGTATGAAAGTTTGTGTTAAAGGGAAACGAAAAAAGGAAGAATGATCTAATCTAAAATATGAAACATACTGAAACAAATACCAGGGCTCTACATTAACTCTTTCCCTGTAGCCACAGATAAGGAAAAAAAGAGACTTGTTCAAGAATACATCTTTACAAATCAGCAATCAAGACAGATGGAGAGTTGAAATCTAGCATCCTGAATGGCAGAGTACATTGACTGCAAAAAAATTACTTAAAACAATTCAACAAAGCAGACAAAAACACCCCCCACAAAAAAAAACACACCCCCCTCCCAAAACAAAAACAAAAAACCCTGCTTAAATATGTGATTAAGAAGAACATATTGATGCCAAAAACCAACAAGATAATCCCAATGGATGACAGCTTTGTGGCCAGAAGTAAACTAAGACTGTATTAATGTAAAGCCCTGGTTTAAAATGCTCAAAAACAGTTACCTTCCAAATAAAGTAAGTGTTCTCAAAAGTATAAAAATTCTCGATCAACTCAGTGTCAGACTACAGAAATAGAGTAAAAGATATGGGTAAAAACAGAATAGGCACTACAATGTAAAAGAAATTAGAAGTATCTGTTGCATTAACTCACCTTATTAGAATGAACTGGCAAATCACATATAGAGCACAGATGGGGATAACCCTTCGGTAAGAGTCCATGGAAGTCTTCAATATTGCTACTTGGAGGAGCGCCTCTCTTTTTCTCAAAGAGAGATCTCTCTTGTAAGGGGCCAGGACCACGTCCCATTCTCTCATACTCACTGTCAAATTTATGATAGTTATGCGAGGTCTCACCAAAAAAAGAATCATCCCTACACCTTTCTCCATCTCTTAATCTGTCATCTTCATAATCCATTCTGTCATAATAACCAGATTCTTGAGAACGACTTCCATGGTCATAATCAAGCACTGGGTTGAGACTAGGACCACGATCATCAAAACTATCTCTTCTAAAGTGCCTTTTTTCTTCCCAATCATCCCTAGGTACTCTGTATGGTGGCTCCCGTGTAGCAGATCTGCCATCTCTACCATAACTCAATGTAGGGCCTTCTTCAGTTCTCCTCCTTTTAAGCTGTAGAAGGATTTGGGGCAAATTCTCAGGAGTAATCTTGTCCTCTGGATAACGACTCAGTTCATCTAAGTCTCTAGCAGACAGACCAAAGCTGGCCAAAATATTACTGGCCTGGTCTGCATCTCCACGGTGTTGAGAAGACAAAGGGAGTGGACCTCTACTTCCAATGTTAAATATAGATTGCAAATTATGGGAAGAAGTACTAGCAGAAGACAGTGCACTATGAGCTCCTTGTTGATTCAATGAAGAACTCATTCCAAGATTCATTAAACTAGCAAGGCGTGCAGTACCCTGGTTCATCCTTCCAAGAGATGCTGGCATACTTAAAGACTGGGTAGCAGCAGCAAGAAGGCCTATTCCTGCTGCAGAGAGGTCACGCCCATGACCCTGCGAGTCCCTACCGAGAGATGACTGCTGGAATGACTTGGACATTGTAGAACTATCGCTTGTCTAGTTTTTAGATTTTAAAAAATTATTTTAAGACGGCCAAAAAGAAAGCTCAACTAGAAAGCTAGGTTAACTTTGCTTCAAAAAATGGTAACGCCAAGAAAAAGGATCAATAAGGACTGTAGAATCTTCTTCAAGCTGAGAACCAGCGGACAACTCTGTAGAAAAATAAGCAATTTTAGTCATAAATCCCTTTAAGTAGATGCTGTTTTTTTTTAGAAAAAAAAAACAAAAACAAAAAAACAAAAACAAAAAAACTTATGCATCATGTTGATTTAAAAAAAGCATTAAAGATCTCAAACTTATTACATATTTTAAACAGATTCCAGATGTATGCAGAGCCTGCATATAGATATTCTAAAAGTCTTTCGTGCTAAAGTTTACTAAAGGGAATTTCATACTGAGTTTAAAAACACTTAAATAGAAGGGTTAGATGTCTGAGTACATCAAAATTTCAATAAAAATATAGATATAGATGCATCTCTTCTTTTAGAAGAATAAAAAATACACCCTATAGTATGATGCTTAAGTTCCAGGAGAAGACTAAAAACAAAAACAAAACAAAACAAAAAAACCAAGGTCAGCAAGTCAAAGATGAATCAGCTGTACTCTGATTTGTAAAATGAGACCTATTATCACTATTGGAAAGAACCAAGTAAAATCACAACTAAATGAAGCTTAAGTGTCAAGTATCTACTATAAGATCTAAGACCAAACACAATAGTTCAGACCTTAATGCAGCAAAATCAACTTGAGGTGAAGACAGATGTAGTAAGAAAAATAAGTCATTTCCTATAGTTTAAGAATTTCTATCCACATTTAAATCATATAACTGCCTTCCTGTCTATCCTACACCAAGCAGTGCTTATTACATATCTAATCTTATAAAGTAAGGAAAACTAAGTCTGGTCAGTACATGAAAGGAAACTTCCCAAGAAAAACCCAGGTACAGGAAGTACAAGTAATTTAAAGAAGTAACACTCTCCCCAAGTTAGCATCAAATGATGCTTATTTAACACACAGGGCTACAGCACGTCTAGAGCCCAAAACAGACAAAAATGAAAATGAGATCTTACAGATTCCCTAAACTTTTCACAAGAATAGTCCAATCGCATAGAAATTTTAAATCCTGAATATGATCTCTAAGATGAAAATTTCATTTTCTTCCTTAAAATATCATTTTACCTCAGAAATTGGTTCAGTTACACAAGAATTTGCAAAGCATTTATGCACAGTTATCATAAGATACTTGTTAAAAGATGTACATAACAAATGTCCTCAATGAAACATTTTATGATTTTAACTATATAAATCTTGTTGTTTTCCATACAGTTAATTCTATTACAAGGCACTGATCAGAGAAGTTTTATAAGTTTGATCACCCATACAGCCGCACTGGTAACGAATGTATTTAATTTCATTACAGCAAAAACAAGTTAATATTCAATAGTTACAAGTCTATTATGGGACCAATTCCACCAATGATAGATTAAAGCAAGGATACACTAGACAAATACAGTGGAAGAAATAGTTAAAAAAAAAAAAAAAAAAAAAAAAAAAAGCTAGAGGCCAGAAAGATTTAGGTTAGATTTTTTCAAAAAGATGTTATAAAGTTAAAAAGACACAGAAATGCTATCAGGTGGCTGGAGTTACGGAGAATGTTTCTATACACCAAGAAAGATGGATTTGAGAAAAGACACCGAAGAAACTAGTGCTAGATGAGATCCACTATATAAACTACTTAGTTTTAAAATGAGATTTTAAGACAAGAGTAAGTAGTAGAATTCTTTGGAATTCTTTGGATGAAAGTTTCTTTGATATATCTTATAAATGCCACAAGAATGGGCAGTTGAATTCACTGTGTAAACATTGGTAGGACTTGCTAAATTTTCATGCATACTTTTATTTTTAAAAATTTTAACCTTTAGAGGGCTTTTCAAACCCAAGTATCAAGGTTATTGTTAATTGCAGCTTTGACCTTCAAGCTATAGCTAGAACTCTACTATTGGAAAGCCAGTCTTTTGAAAGAATTATTCTTTTCCCTCAGGGAAATTATATAATATAGTATCATGATCAGTGTAAAATTGAAAAATTGACCATATTTTAAGGGACTATAATTGTGAGATTACAGAGACCTCAATTACTTTATCTACACCTAATATAAAAATGATAGATCTACAAAAGATTGAGAAGAAACAATAAAAGATAACCTTAAGACAAAACAGAAAATGAATGTCAGAAAAACTCAGAAAAAGGGCAAGACAACAATGTAAATCCCATGACAACTTGTAATTCCAAAAGAATAACCTTAATATTTTTAAGAATAACTTAAAATGGCCGCACATAAGAACCTGACAGTTATATTACTGAAAGGGAACTTAAAAGTTCTGCTGTAGGACATTTGATTGAAACACAAACAAACCAAATTCTTAGAAACTTTTACTAAAACTAAGAAAGACACGAAAGCACTGTTGAAAAATGTTTATGAAAAGTTCATCATCCCTGGCTAATGTTTACCATAAAATGTACTGTACAAGCCACTTTTAAAGGCTCACTTAAATAGGATCTGCTGCCTATCAGTAAAGCATTCACAATACTAAGATACTTACTAAAGATTTTCAAAAAATTTGCTTCTTTTACTGATTTTATTCATAAAATTCACTTTTCATAGTAAATTGTACTAGAAATCAGTATCATTTTGAAAATAGTTCCTTTTAAAGAACTCATCTAGAATGAAACATCAATTCCAATTTACCCAATTAAAAACTTTTTATGGAGAAAAGTCTGGTATTATCTCATAATCTGTAACAAATGTTCCACTATGGTGTGGTTTGTTGGTGAAGTGGGGTTGTATGGGAGTGTTTGGGAGTTCTGCACCACGCATGATTGTTTTTTAAATTCACAACTTCTGTGATAAAAATGTATTTTAAAAATAGTAGAGTGGGTTGTGGGAAGTTACACCAAATGTAAGATATGCACTATAGTTAGTAGTAAGATTGATGATATTCTTTCAACATGTGTAACAAATGTCTCACAACAATGCAAGGGACTGGTGGTAGGCTGTTGCATGGGACACACCTGTATGATGTTATGCATGTTTGTTTTGTAAGTTCACAACTTTTACTATACTCTTATTGTTTATGTATGTTCATGTATGAACGATAAACTTCAAATCTTAAAAAATAAATAAAACCTTTTTTAATAAATTCTAAATGCCCTTCCTTGCAGAATCTTTCACTTTCCCCCAAAAGAAAGTACCTCCACCCCAAAACCGAAGTATTTTTAAAAAGACTACCAACAATACCCATAATCTGGCTTCACAAATGCAGTTTACTACAATCTAGTGTTCAAAATTTTTTAATTTAGTGTTTTCAACATTATCTTATTTTTTAGGAAGCACAAGGGATTGAACCTGGGATCTAACACGGAAGCAGAAGCTCAAACCACTGAGGTACACCCGCTCCCTTGATGTTCAAATTTTTAGCATAAGGGCTTAAAACTCATTTATGTAAACAAAACAAAACAAAACAAAACAAAAACAACAAACAAAACACAACAACCTCATTTATGTAGACAATTCCATGGAAAATGGAAAATAATTAAACTAGAACTTAAACCTATTTCATGATACATTTTTAAACTGTCCTAAAAATGTTAGCCTCTTGTTCAATATCTGAGCAAATATCTGTATGTATGATTAGGAAATAAGTTAATATTATTCTACCCTTTCATGAACAGCCATCTGATAATCTTTACTGGATTTCTCTTCTTCTCCAATTAAAAGTAATGAACACTAAAATACTTCAAAATACTTCAGAACACAAAGTTTAGCACACCCAGAAAATTCATGGAGAATGAAAGCAAATGGTCATTCTATATCTAGACATCATTCTTTCAGAGGATTATTTAGCAGGTTTGCTAAAATGAGCATAAACTGACTTCAGTTCCTTAAAAGGTATTGTACCAAAAAAAATGAGGGGCGGGAACCCTATAGCTTTTAAATTAGAAATAAAGAATGCTATGTTTTAAAGATATCTTTAAAAACAATCTTTGACTAAGTCCTCACTTGTGTGAGATGAACACTTCTAAAAACAACTAAACTTAAGGTGATTTAACCATAAAAGCTTGGTAGAGATAACTCATGAAAAAAAGAGCTCCATGTTGACATTATTTTAGCCCATTCACTCACATAAAAACTTGTAAGCAACAGCTAGAAAACTATAGCTTGTTACAGTAGCATTCCCCCTTTTGTAATTATAAACACACACAAAAAGGTGGTGTAGTGAGACTAAGAAATTTTCTTGTTTTCCAGATGTGCTCTTCTCAAGGCTCAACACCCCTTAGTGACTGGATTCATGTAAAAATGCAACAATTATGTTTAGGGTACCAATCAACACCACCAATACAATGGTAAAGAATAAATGTTCTAATCATGTCATAGATGATAGGAATAATTCACTATGAGTAATTTCAAAGAGGCTTAACTTCAAAAGGTAGCTGCTTGATTTTGGCCATCAATCACACACACACACAAAATACTAATTATATATTCAAGATTCCTACAGTCAGGACCTTTTAAACCAAGCACTGACTCATTTATAAAATACAAGGTTAGGTTAATTTTTCTTTCTTCCCCAGATTACTGTCTTAACTTACACATTAATTAAAAAATGGGTTTATAAAGAATTTACCAACATAGTTTCCATTTACTACTAGAATTTCTTCACTTTAATGTATAGTTTGAGTCACTGTATCTTTTCTCAATATGTTTTAACTTATGTCTTTTAAGGGTTTTTAAAAATGATTACAATATCTGAGGAACTACTCAATTTCTTGCAAGAGTTTAAGCCACTCTAAATATAATGCTGTTTTTGAATGCCATTATCTCATTTTATATACCTTTAGATGACAGTTTTTAAGAAACAAAACTATTAAAAATTTTAAATTATAAACCCCTTAAGAAATAAAGTCTCAGCTCTATCAATTTCAGTTTTGTATAAAGCAGTATGTGTATCGCCACAAAACAGGTAAAACATTACAAAACCTAGTGCCAGGAAGGATGATAAAACAAATATTAATATTTGCAAGTGCTTTAAGACTTGCTCTTAATCCAACTGACAGACCTGAATTCAACTTCTAGCCCACTTCTTGATCCTTACGTCAATGATAGGTTAGAGTGTTGGAGAATGCCTTCAGCTGCTGAGAAGATAAAAAACCTCATGTTAATCAGAAGGAATTCCTATTCAGATTTGGCAAAATATTTATTTTCTTTTTCCTAAGCTTAAGAAGATTTACTAGTAGGGGAAGCGGCTGTGGCTCAATCGGTGGGGCTCCCGTTTGCCATATGGGAGGCCCCGGGTTCGGTTCCCGGGGCCTCCTGGTGAGGGCGGGCCCGCCCATGCGGCGTGGTTGGCTGACCCGGCGAGCACAAACAGCAAGGGGGGGATAAATGAATAAATAAATAAAATCTTAAAAAAAAAAAAAAATAAATAAAAGAAGATTTACTAGTGACTTCCAATGAAGGCAATAAATATTTTCAGACTACCTCAACAGAAAACGAAACTGGTTCAGTAAACCAAGCAACCCATAGTACAAGAGAGAAAGTTGTCCAATTTGCCTGACATTGCTAACTCTTGGATTGAATTATACAAATTTGGCTTATTTTCTACTTTAAATTAACGCTTTCCCTCATGCTTTATTCTACACCCTAAAGATTTTTTCCTCCATTTAATATTCAACTCTTTTGGCTTACACAAACATTTCTACAATTCTTTGATTTGGTATTAACAGTGACTTCTGGGGCCCATTTACCTTTATTTAAATCCTGGTTCTATTATTAATAGCTGTGTGAACGTGAGGAAATTACTTTTCCTCACATGTAAAATGGGAATAAAATAATATCTAATTCCTAAGTCTGCAGAGAAAGGATTAATCTAAAGGAAGCAATTAGAATAGTGTCTCATACACAATAAATACCATAGTAATTATCTTACTTTTATTTAACTTGATCTTCACAACCCTGAGAAAAAGTAAAACTTATTTTTCTGTTTTTAGATAAGAAAACAAACTTTAGAGGTGAAAGGACTGATCCAGAGATACATGAACTTAAAAACCTTTTCCTACTTCATATATCATTCCCTATTTTATATCTCAACTTTAATATCCTATCTATTTCTATTCAGAGCTGGAATTCAAATTTTAACGTTGTCACCCCTTACCAGCAACCAGCTTTAAAGACCAGTTTTAAAAGCTTTCACAATCATGACTGAGGAAGAAAAGCCGTTTTCTGGTTAAAGTGGATATATTAAATCTCTCTCTTCATTCTCTATTGCTAATCTGCCTTCATCTTTCAGCCCCACCCTCTCTATTCCCTCTGCCACAATATTACTTGAGATCCTCAACCCTTGTGATTTTCAGCTGGCCTCCTTGCTCACAGCTCACCACTTTCCAATATAAACCTCCTGAAATATCACTTATTACTTCACCCTCTTGTCAAAAACTATAATGGCTCCCTACTTCACCTCATGAAGTTTCACTATGGTTTTTGATACCTTTCATATACTCCTTTAGTCATATCCTACTTCTCTAAGCCTAGTTCCCACCATAACCCAAAATAATGTGGGGGAAAAAAATCTGCTTGCTATTCCATTTACAAAGACTGCTCAGTGCTTGTATGAATATAATAAGTGGAATTTTTTCTCTCTTCTCATTTAACATAATACTAGTAATTCTTTTAAACTCCAATCCCCTTTTGCTATTACCCAGAATGTTGCTACATGTTTTCTATCTCCTGGTGCTTAAATGTAAAAACTCCCTATTCCATGGTGTTTTTCCAAAACAGGATGGACGTCTGATGGACAGACACAGTTAAGCTTTAAATTGGTCTATTGTTTCACATCTTCTCACAGCAAGTATATCTTAAACACAAATGTTTGTATTCCTTTATTATTACAGTTTCTTCCCTAACTATTGCCAGTATCAGGTATGCTCAAACACTTGACTTTCAAATTTTCATGTATGGTATGGTTTCTTCTATGAACCAAGGGAAGATGCTTAATATCCTTCTCACAAACGGGGGTAAAAAAACAACAACATACAAATCATCTTGAAATATCAAAATTACCCACTTTCATTAATTGAAAGCAACCAATGATACCAATAAAACTAGCATATAAAAATATGTATTCAAAAAAAAAATTATATATATATTCTGCCTTAGGATAGACATCAACCACCACAGGATACCGGTGCCACTGGTGGGACACTAAATTAAGGAGAATGCCAGAGATATGCATTTTTAAGAAAGTTTCCAGAGAAAAAGTCTTTTATATATCAACAATTCCTTTAAACTTTTGAATAGTTTAAAAAACTAAAGTTTCATTACTACTTCAAGCAGCCCTGGAACAGTATTTATACAGAGAACATTAGAGCTTGATTTACAACTAAAGAATTATATCTAAGCCACATCACATCAAAGGCAGTCCATCCACATAGACCTGCCATAGCAATAAACATATGCTCAAGTCAGGAAGAATAGTACAGCACTTTACAACTTCTTTGGTATTACAAGTTTATATTTAAGCTTATAGAAAGAAATGAGCAGCAATAAGTCAAAAGCTAAAGTTGTACACAATTTTTTAAAAATCACTTGTGAAAACCTTTCTAAAGAATATCAATTTAAAATTTTCTCTCAATCCACAGGCTTATTTCCTTTCTGCCCTACTTCTCCACTTTTCTATACATATAAAACCTTTTTATTAGAATTTCAGAGCCCTTTATCATACTGTAATGATCCAATATAATTACACCAAAAATTGCAAAACTACACTCCCCTCCCTGCAACCCTTCCACCCCACCCCCAAAAACCTAGTTACATCCACCCCAAATGTTAGTCATCTACTCTTTACATGTAATCCTAACTAAGGAGGGATAGCAAAACAAAAACACCACAAACCATTATTCAATTCCACCTATTATAATAGTTTCATCATTCTTTAAATACTAAATGCCTGCAATTCGTATTTTAACCTGACCAGAATTCGTCTCAATAGTATAACCAAATTAATATTTTTACATAAGAACATTCAGATTTCTATTTGTCTACATAAAACAGCCAAAATATCTTACACATTAGCTTTTGTCATTTCTGTACTCTGCATTTCAGATTTCATGACGCCTGCTCACTTCTATCTCAATTCCCCTTAAAAACATGATTAAAAATAAAAAAGTCCATGCAATTGTTAAGCAGTCCATTAAATACTTCTAACATTTACAAGGTTGTTTTTTTTTTCTTTCTATTTTATTACAAGAGTACATGCGATTTGTGGACATTTCTGAAAAAATGCAAGGAAGGAAATACAGAAATACAAATCCATAAAGCCAGCACCCAGCGCTAACTACTCAACATTTTGGGGGTTCCCTTCAATTTTTATGATTATTTGCATTTTATATTAAAAAACAAAATTCAAATTCCTATCAGCATAGTTTTATTTCCAGGTAATACTATTTGGCATTATCACTTTCCCACCATTATGCTCCTCCCAAAACGTTGTTTTGAAGAGCTGTATAGCGTTTCATTTGAAATCTATACAGTAGATCTCCAACTGTTGAATCCTTTGGCTTTTTAACATATTTAATAACCCAAGATAACATTTCTGTACACAAACCTTTGACATTATTCCCTATAGGTTATACCTTCCATTAGGCTTAGTTATTATACTATGAAGAGTCCTGTACTGATTAAAGATCCAAGGATTCTAGACCAGATAGGCAGCACTGCCAGTGGTTAACTATGTAACAACAACCTCTGTGGGCTTCAATCTTCTCGTCTGTAAAATTAGGAAGCTGACCCACATAATATTTCTTATATAACGGACTTTAGCGTTGCATTCCTCGATTATGATTTGCTTAGTTATTAAGTGACTTGTTAGCATTTACACTTCCTTAAAAGCATTAGTAATAAAATTAGAATGCCTAAAGATTCCTTTAAAATACAACTGTTCAGACGAAGGGTGGTGAAGTCCTCCTGTACTGGTTTCAAATGGTATATAAATGCAACCCCAGTACACAACTGAAAAAGGGATATATAAATATGGTGAAGTGGGGAGAAAAAAAATCACTCATCCTTTCTAGGTATATAAACTCTCGGTGTATGAACTGTTATAACTAATGTTATAAGCATATAACTTTAAGTGCAAAGGAACAAATGTAAACTTAAAGGACTTCAACACAAATATCTTCTGGATAAATATTCTCTTTTCCTAATCTTACATAACCAACAAGAATAATATTCATGCAGTAATTGTATTTTGTTTAAGTTTGCTAAAACATTCTCAGTCAAACGGAAAAGGGACATCCATAGCGTTTTTGCAACACAATTCTCTCTTCCACCCTTGATTTCTAAAATACTAATGTTGAAAAATATTGCCAATAAACTGTGTAGATAAATAAGCCATTAGGAAAATAATGAGTTTTTAAAAGGAAAGGGTTTTTTTTTTTTTTTTTTTTTGACATTTTATGAAGAGAGCCTAAAATTAAAATTTTGCCCACATAATCTGTTAACTGTTTATAGTGGCTTTTAAATCTACATGAGAGAAAAAAAACGTGTTTTAACGACTATTTTAAATCTTCAACCTTAGTTCAACACGCAGAACACTATCAACACAAAATCTCATGACTACAACCTGCGAAATCAACGATTCTGATTTTTCCAGCGCTCTTGAAAGACTAGAAAATCCTCAATCGCCATAACCGTTCTAGAAACGTCTGGCTAACCCTGAAGACCTGTAACTGATCCAAGAGGAATATTCCACAGAATAGGGCAAACACCTAGGGGGATATTAACCCACAGTAAAGGGTGAACTAGCAAATCCCTGTAGAGCACAGAACATGGCACAGAGCTAGCAATGAAAAGAACAACGATGCGGCAATTACACCGCGATACTCCAAACCCTTTGTTTGGAAACCGGAAGGTCCCACACCACACGATCCTCACTAGAGGAACCAAGACTAATAATAATTTGATAAAGAGAAGAAATGCGGCAACACTAAACAAGAGCAAATCTCCTGCCTCACTGCGTACCGCAGGAGGCTTTATCCACCACGCAAGACGAAAAACGAGCATTTTAACGTTTCATTTTTCGGCCATTTTTAATGCAATGGGGGGCGGGGAGGAATTGTTCCTGAGGTACGACTAAAATCGCGTGTGGGGAGGGGGCGGTGGACAGAAAAGCCTTAGGGGGCGCTGTGAGGATATAGGCGAGCAGCAGCACTAAGGCCGTGACAACAGAGGAAAAAACCTTGCTTCAAAGGACTAAGCTATCCAGAGCCTGCGAAATCCTCCATTTTGGGGCACATTTTGAGGAGCAGAGAAAAACGCAAACTCTCTGAATCTCCGTAACTGGGGTTCGCTCTATCCAAGAATTCGCTTTCCTAACTAACCTCCCCAAACGGCAGACGCCCCCCCCCCTCCGAGACTCCGTCCCCCGGGCCTCGTGCGTTCCTCCCTCCACCTCAGCGCTGCGGCCCGCGTGTAACGGGCTCGCCGTCCCGCCCCCGCTCCCAGCAAGCTTGATCGCTCGGCAACCCTCGGCGTCCCCCGACTCTCCTGGCGCGCCCCTGGTCCTCGACTGGCCGCGTGTATCCCTCTCGAACAGCTCACCTCCGCCGCCCGAGGAGGCTGGTTGCGCCGCCACTGAGCTCCTAACATGGCGGCCGCCGAGCAGGCGGCTCACATACGCAGCGCGGAGGGAGGCAGAGCAGGCGAGCGGGAGCGAGCAAAAAAGGCGCGCCGCCGGCCGCCCGCGGCCCCGGTCGCTGTCGCTGCCCCATCCCGGCGGGCGCAGAAAGCCCCCAGCCATCCCACCCCGACTCTTACCCGCTTCACGCCTACCTTAGGGAGAGGGAGAGGGAAAAGGAGAGGTACCTCTCCCAGAGAGCGGGACGCAGAGGATCCCACAATCCTCCGCAGCAACGGCGCTGGCAGAAGGTGGCGGCAGTAGCACAAGAACAAACCTATTCTCGCGAGAGACTTTGCCCCCACCCCTTCAGGCCGCCTTTCGGCGCGCGCCAGGCCCCTCCCCCGTCTCGACGCGCGCTTCTCGCACGCGCGCTGCACTCTTGGTGTCTGTTCTCTCAGGCTGGGGACCGCCTTTTCCTTAGCTGGCTGAGGCGGGAAATGGAGAACCACAGTACACGAGTTCGAGTCCCAATCTTCAAAAAGGTTGTTTTTCAACCCCTAAATCATATAATGTACAGATTTAAAGCGCCAGGGGATGGGGCCAAAGAGGGGATCAATACCATTTTGGCTGTTTTATAATCTCAGGAATTAAGTGCTGGAGCAGAAGACAGAAAGCCCACCTCCCTCGAAATGACCGCCACCGCCATTTGGTGAACTGGGATGACTGCAACACACCCTTGGGACTGAGATACTTGGTCCAGCCCCCGCGATCCCTGTGTGGGGATTTCGCGCTCCCGTTTTCTTTAGCGCAAAGGCAAACCTTAAAGTGAATTGAGTCTGGCGAGACCACCGCCTTCCCGGGACTCCTCCCAGTCGTAGACCAGATCTCTAGGCGAAGAGACCTCTCCCTCCCTTCCCCCCACAAACTATACAGGACTCAGCGCCTGGAAGCCAGGGAATTTTCCAGCACAACTACTGATCAGTAATAAGACACTTCCGGAGTGCTTAATACGGGCTGGGCAACGGAATAAACAGTTTACACACAACCTTACAATAACCCTAAAGAGGTGTTATTTTCATCCTATTTGATACACGAAAAAAGCACAGCAAGGTTATGTAATTTAATCAACGTGCAAGGCCGTTAGGTCTGACTTCTTAACCTGAAAAGGCATTATCTATAAAAGTGAAATTTGACATCCCAGGCCAGGGGCTTTAGTTATATCAAGAAATATGTTTTGGACCGGCACTTTTTGCCAGTAATACCGGTCCAAAACAAGATTAGGTGTGGTTTTCAAAGTATAAGCTGAAAAAAATTTAATGGGTCCTCATTATCAACTTATTCAGAGAAACGTTTCGACTGCATCACATTAAATAAACAATGCGGTTCCTTAAACTTGTTTCAGCTGCACATGGGAAAAAAATAAGCCTCTGGTTCACAATATTGCTTTACCTCAATCTAGTCAATGAGTCAAGTCCTTCTGGATCACCAGATTCCGTCACTGAGTTTGGCCTCAGGGAAATAATAAAACTAGCCAAGTGCAATATTTACCCTCATGCATTTCCTAAGGAACTTAAGTTTGAGGTATTATCTGATGATGTAGGAGTTAAACAGGTGAAGGGGAAGAAGTACATACTAGCAAAGGGATCTGCACGTGTGAAATCTTTTAGGCTTTGTAAAGTTGCATAGATAAGGTTGCCTAGGTAGAAAACTGCTAAGTCCCTGGGGTTACAAATTCAAATGCCAAAGGATAGGGAGGCACCAAAAGTCTAAAGTAAACTGGTGAATATTGTTTAGTTGCAAACAGTATTAAGGGAGAACTGGAGGAGCAGCTGGGGAGGCAGGAGGGCAAATTCAGTTGGGGTACACAGGGGCCTACGTGGACAATGGCTTTTAGTATAATCACAATGTTGTGCTTTCATCACCACAAAATAATTTATAAGAATTACTTCAAAAAGAAAAAATCCATACCCTTTAATCACCTCTCAATCCCTCTACCCTTCCCCAGTCCTAAATAACCACTAATCTAATTCCGTCTTTATAAATTTATATTTACATTTTATATAAATGGAATCATACAATATGTAGCACTGTGGTTTGTTTCAGTATGTTTTTTATAAAGCATTTGCGTTGGCCAGTTAGTGAAACAAAATCCCCTTAGACTAATAAACTACTAAAGGATTTTTAAAGTGTGCTAGATTTGAATTTTTTAAAAATTATGAACCCTCTGTTCAGAAAACTGAGCAAAGACATTTAGAAATTCATTTTATTAACTTGGTTGATGTGGGAGATGAGGAGGGTATCATGGAAGATAGGGAGAACTGAAGAGGAACATCTGGGGAGGCAGTTCAGTTTGGGACACAGGGGAGTAAGTGGACAAAGGTAGAGAGGAAAACGAAAAGTATGTGGGATAGAGGCACCGAAATGGTGGTACTCTGAAAGCTTACTTTGAGGACTAAATAAGAGCCAACATTGATATAGGAAAGATAGCAAAGAAATAAGTTGGTTGAAAAGATTGGGAAGGGATAATCCACAATGGAGGCCCCAAAAAGGATGAGAATGCAATCTAGAGACAGATGCCTCTAGTTGAAAGGTGGAATGGAAAGGGTGATGGTATACATGGGCATTATATTCAAAATCAAGGGACTAGTTTTCTGCGAAGATCTCAGCTGTTGAAAAATGGAGAAATTTTGAAATGGCTATATGAAAAGTGGGACTGTAGGTTTAGGACCTAAAAGAATTTGTATTGGCAACCTGTTATGTATGATTTGCTAGACTTGGAGAAGGCATTTTTTAGGATTGAGGGCTGGGGCTCCTCTGAAGAAGAAATGTTTAAGCCCACTTTGTAACTTTGGAAAAAGAATTAGGATCCAAATTCTTCAGTGAATCCTGGATCTTATTTCCACTCAAAACTACTCAGGACTTGATTCCTAATGATCTAGCCTCCCCCCATCTTTTGTTTCACCAACTCTTTGATGAAACAAGATGCCCTGGCCCTCTAGAAACCAAACATGCCTGCATGTCTAATCTCAGTTCAGATATGTACCTTCCTATGCTTTTGTATAAGGCTGTAATGCCATCTGGTGATCATATCGAGGAGAAGAAAAAACCAGAAACTTTTTCAATAAATTATTTATTGACAGTCTGTTTAGCAATGTTGCAGGAGGTTCAAAGGAACTATTACTGGTGCTTAGAGGAGGTTTGTCAATGAAAAATCGTCAATGAGAAATCAAGGTAATAATAAGATTTCATTAATCCATCAAATACTCTATACAAAACAATCCATTAATAATCTGATGAGGAAGATGGACAAGGAGAGTCTGGCCTCGAGGTGACCCCCAGTTGTGAGCAGAGAAGAGTCCTATTTATTTTTTTATATCTGCTTGCGCTTTGGTAGGTTACTGTGCCGGGCAGCTCCTCCCGGGTTTTTTTTTTTTTTTTTTTTTTTTACCAGAAGGCCATATGGTAAACGGGAGCTCAATTGCTTGAGACATAGCTGCTTCCCCCTATTTACTTTTTGGTGTCTTGAGAATGGGTGTGTTATGCACCAGATGTGGTAAAGAATGAGGCCTCAAAGCAAGAATTGTTGTTGAGACTTTGGTGACAGATTAAGTACTAATATCTGGTGAGAAGGATTTAAATGCTAGGATAGTATAGCTTTAATCTGATAATGGGGACTCTTTTATATTTTTATACCACCCCACCCATTAAAATACATTCACTATGTGAATATGGGAAGTCATGTCATTAGTAATTTTTTTAAAGTTTCTTTTCTGGGGAGAATAAAAGAATTATATTTGACAAAGTTGCAAGGCTTAGTAATCAGCTGAAAAACAGGATTCATACCTTTCAAGCTATCATTTAACATTCAGCAGCCAATATTTGAGAGCCTACTATAAGCAAGGCACTTGCCATTACACAATAATGAACAAGGTAAAGAGTCTGACTCCCATGGAGCTCAAGTCTAGAATTGACCACTATTTGTGTACTAAACAATACATTGTAATTAGGATAAGCTTGAGGGTATTATCTCTGTTTTACATGAGATTAAGAAACTTGCCTAAGGTCATACAGCTAACTAGTGCCAGCTAACTAGGCTGGAACTGCCTGGAACTTCTACACAAATTTAAAACCAGAGCTTCTGAGCCCTTGGTTATCCTGCCCCAGTAGAGCTGGGGTCTCAGAATCTCCTGGAAATCCATCATCTTTGTTATTTTTTAACAGAGTTAATCTATTTAAAATGTGATTTAGGCTAGATCCAGTCTATATAAAAACAGGTAGAAAACTGTTAGGCAGTAAGTTTTTCAGCACTGGTAAAGAAGGGAGGGATAGGGAAGCTGAAAAAGAGTTTTTGAATACTCTTCCTGTGGCGGTTTATAGCTGTTATGTACCCCTTAGAAAACCATGTTTGTAAATCTAATCCATTCCTGTGGGTGTAAACCCATTTTAAGTAGGACTTTTTGATGAAATTACTTCAATTAAGGTGTGACCCACCTCAGTCAGGATGAGTCTTAATCCTATTACTGGAATCCTTTATAAGAGAATGAAATTGAGAAAGCCAAGCAAGCAAGAAGCTGAAATATCAAAACCTGAAAGAGAAGGGAGAAACCAGCAGATGCTGCATTGTGCCTTGACACATAGCAGAGTTGCTGAGGAGCCGAGGAGCCAAGGACTCCCAGCAACCCATCCTCAGTAAGAAAAAATGGCCTTGAGGATACCTTGATTTGGACATTTTCCTGGCGTCAAAACTGTAAGCTCATAAATTCCTGTTTTAACAAGCAAAAACTTGAAGAATCATTTTTCTCAGAGCTCTGGAAAAGCCAGTTAAAAGGGTTGCAGCAACAAGGTTTCAAAATCAAGAAAAAGGCAATTAAAAAAGAAAAAAAGAAAAACCTTGTGCCATTGTTGCTGAACAGTAGATTAAAACCACTGTGGAGGACTGTTTGGCAGTTCCTAAATAAATTGATTTGCCACGTGACCCAGCAATACCACTGCTGAGTGTCCAGAAGAACTGAGAGCAGTGACATGAACAGACATCTGCATACTGAAGTTCATAGTGGAATTATTCAAGATTGCCAAAAGTTGGAAACAACCCAGGTGTTCATCAACTGATGAATGGATAAACACATTTGCTTATCTATTTGGGTTTCAAACTATGTTCCTTTATCTCTGTCCTCCCCTCTATCTACCCTTTATGTTCTTGTCACAAATTCCATCTTTATACATTGTGTGCCCAATACCATAGAATTATCATTACTTTTTATGTATTTGCATTTTGGCTTCTGTAAGAAGTAAAAAGTGAAGTTACAAACCAAAAGTACAATAGTACTGGCATTTCTATTACCCATGTAATCCATCACACAATGGAATATAATGCAGCTGTAAGAAGAAATGAAGTTGTAAACCATATAACATGGATGAACCTGGAAGACATTATGTTGAGCAAAGCAAGCCAGACACAAACTGAATAATACCGTATGATCGTGCTACTACGAACTAAATATATTGTGTAATCTCCTGGAGTTATTAACTTGAAAATGGGTAACCAGAAAATAGAATGAGATTAGAGAATGCAAAGCCAAGGGTTAACTTGTATATAACGGGTAAAAGGATGTTTGTTAATCTTTGGAAATAAGTAGAAAAGGTGAAAGCCTAACCTTTTGTAACTAGCAGTACTATTATGTGGGTGTGAAAGTGGTTGAAAGGGAAAATCTAAGGTCATGTATATTTCTAAAATGAAAGCTAAAAGATGGGAAGCGGCTGTGGCTCAATCAGTGGGGCTCCCGTTTGCCATGTGGGAGGCCCCGGGTTCGGTTCCCGGGGCCTCCTGGTGGGGGCAGGCCCGCCCGCGCGGCGTGGTTGGCTGACCCGGCGAGCACGAGCAGCAAGGGGGGGATGAATGAATAAATAAATAAAATCTTAAAAAGCTAAAAGATGTAACATGGAGCTGTATAGCATAGTAAAACTGTATGTGAAATATGAATATGGGTAAAATTGCATATATATGATTTTTTCTTTGAAGCTGAACAAATGTATGTTAATACCGCAAGATATTAATATTAGACAAAAAAATATGCTAAATGAAAGAAACCAAACACAAAGCACTATATATTGTGTGATATAAAATGTAAATATAAATCAATTTATAAAGATGCAATTAGATCAGTGATTCTGTAGGGCTTGGGACTGACTGCTATGGGTGTGAAGTTTTTCTTTTTGGAGTAATGAAATTGTTCTAAAATTTTTTGGTGGTGATGGATGCTATGATTATACTGAAAGCCTTTGATTATATTCTTTGGATAGATCATATGATATATGAATATATCTCAATAAAACTGTTAATAAGTAAATAATTGTGCAAGAATAGCCAGAAAAATAGCAGCTATGTACAGCAGGGGAAGCATAGAGAGAGATTGAGAGGTAAAGAATTTTCTTCTTATTATTATTGAAATAACGAAAATGCTCTAATAATGACTGAAGTGATGAATGCACAACTATGTGATTATACCAAATACCACTGATTGTATACTTGAGATGAATTTTATGTTCCATTAATATCATTAATATCCATTAATATCATTTTGATTTGTTAAAAAAAAAAAAAGAAAAACCATATGAAGTAACAAAGACTTCTAGTAAAGGTAATAAAAATGCCAGTACTAATGCACTTTTGGTTTGTAACTTCAATTTTCACTTTTTACAGAAGCCGAAATACAAATACATAAAAAGTAAATCTATGGTATTGGGTACACAATGTATAAAACTGTAATTTATGACAAGAACATAAAGGGGATAGAGAGGAGGACAGAGATATAGGAACATAGTTGGAAATCCAAAGAAAAAGTTAGCCAAAAACCAAGGTGTTGCAGGGAATATTAAAAAAAAAAAAAATCTGATGGTTTAAATTTCTTTTTAAAGAAACTGAACAACTGACAGGATAAATATATGGTTTACAGGTGTTGTGAGAGGGAAAATGGAGAAGTAGATGGGATATTTGAAAGCAAGTGTAAAAAATACGTCTGTGCCACATGACCCTCAATACCACTACTGGGTATATACGCAGAAGAGCTGAGAGCAGTGACACGAACAGACATTTGCACACCGATGTTCACAGCAACATTATTCACCATTGCCAAAAGTTGGAAACAACCCAGGTGTCCATCAACAGATGAATGGATAAACAAACTGTAGTCTATTCACACGATGGATTATGCAGCTGTAAGAAGAAATGAAGTCATAAAGCATATGGCAACATGGATGAACCTGGAGGACATTATGTTGAGCGAAGCAAGCCAGACACAAAAGGACAAATACTGTATGAATGCGTTATTATGAACCAAATATATTGTGTAACATATTGTTTGATTAAAAAAATTTTTTTTATATATATCCATTACACTTAATTGAGAAATGTAAAAAAAATAAAATAAAATAAAATAAAATACATCTGTATGTAAAGAGCAAGGTAAACTACTGAAATAAGACCAGTTGGAGATCCTGCACCAAAGGGTAGTTAAGATACTGATGGTATTTGTCATTTGGAATAGGTCTAAGAGACAAGGGGTAAGAAGACCATTATTTCAGTAGTTAACCTGAACAAGCCTGATTATTACAGGAGACAAGTGGATGTTTGTGAGCATGTTAGAAAGACCTGGGGACACTATACATGATGGCTCCCAAACCAAACTTACTGTGTGGTCTTGGGCAAGTAATAGCATTTTCCTTGTAGGGCTGATGAGAGTACTGATGTCAATATTTAGCACAGATCTGACATATGGTTAACATCCTATAAATGTTGCCAATATTCTACAGCACGACTCCTACAGTATTTTTACATGACTACCCTAAAATGACAAAGATCCCACAGATTCAAGGTTTATTCATTTTTATAGAGCCCCACAGTAGACATGTTAAAATTATCCTCTGAAATCTGGTTGTAACATAAGCTTTATTCTGGCACCTACTTTCCAGTGCTAGGCCTTCAAGTAATAGAGGTTCTGGCAAATTATAATTTACAGAGATGTTACACAAAATTTTTAAACTATAAAGATATTTATGGATTATAAAAAAGTAACAAAAGCCCACACATATATTTTAGATAGCAGATGTTCCAAATCTGAATGGCAACTCATCAATTATTTTTATTTAATAATCTTTGAAGCTAAACCTCGTTTCAAATAGTGGTGCATCAAGTTCTATCTTTAGGGTCCACTAGCAAAAAATTTGGAAATCTTACACCCTTTTAGGTCCAAAAAATGGTAAAAACAAACCAACAAACAAAAAGAAAAAACCCATCACATGTTATCCTCACTTACTGAGCTATTATTATTATTTTTTTTTGGAGGAAGTGTATCTTTATTAATATGAATCAGTAAAACTGATTTGTTTTAAAAAAGCAAGCTTCCTTCTATTTCTATCTTTTGGAGTGTTTTTATCATAAAAAGGTGCTATTTTGTCAAATGCTGAGCTATTATTGAAAAGCACAGTATTTTTATGTCCTTACTTTATTTTGGGTACATGACCCATAGATATTAATAGTCAACAACTACGTCTTTTTAGTCAGCTGTCAGTAGAATTAAGGCTGCTTGGTGTAGGGAAGTGAGGTAAACCACAGAAACCGGTGAGTAATACCTTTTCAAAGCACATTTACATGCCCTCTGTGTCTGACTCTGTAATAAATGTAATGGACAGGTACATGATGCTGTCACAGGCAAGGCTTCTCTGCAGAAGTACTGACTGAGCTGAGATCTCAAAGTAGTCCATTATCCAAGTGAAGAAGATTGAACCAGAATCTTTGCAGTGGCCCAGTAGGAAAAAGAAAAAAAAAAGGCAATATCAAGTACTGAGGAAGGGAAAAAAAACCCTAGCCAGTGTGACCAGAAGGGAATCTGCAGACATGAAGATGAGGAATGAGAGGACTACTGTGCAAAAGCCTGACAGGCCAAGTTAAGATGAGCAGGAACTGTGTCCAATTCACCATTTACCACAATGTTTAACATGGAATTCATTTAATGAAAGCCATAAACCAGTAAATAGGGAATAAGTTATGACAAGTAATTAGCATAGGTTTTTGGCTCTTCCTCAATCTCAGCCCTGGAAATATTACACAAATAAGAGGCTGGGGGATCTAGGGAATATTTGAGAATCCCTAGTTGGACAGATCATGGTTCATTTCTAGTACTGAGGGGTAAGAAATACAAGGCTAATGTAGAATGCCATGGGAGTAGGGGTAAAGATAGTCAGTAAAGACAGACTGGGACAGAATTTTCTGTTCTGCCCTTCTATTCTCCTCTTTATTGCCCTAGATCTGACTCATCACTGGCTGGGGTGGCCAGAATATTGCATCAAGTACAGAGATCTTGCTCAGCAAGCTGTGAGGATGTTCTACCATCTGCCATTCTAATGAAGCCCAGATTCTAATTCAGAGGCTAGCTGCATCTCCATTCTTCAACTCAACAGGATACAAACTAGGGCCTGGGCTTTGGCTCCTCCCCTCTACCAGCACATAGAAAATCCCCATCCTCTGTGCTCACAGGGTAAAAATAATCAGCAATCTGAGTAATACAGCACTCACTATAAAAGACAATAGTTTCGACCACCATTTCTAGATAAAACAGATTTATCTTCATTTAAGCCTACAGAATTAAATCTTAAACATGCATATTAAATATCCTAGAAGTGAGGGAAACAATTGGAAACATAAGCAGAAACAAATTAAGAAATAAGAAACTCAGTGGGGATGGGTTGATGAGCACAATGAAGTAGGAGATGACACCAAAATGCATAAGGCAATGAAAATATAAAAGCTAAGAATTAAGAAGGATACCAGTAGGAATGTTAACAGTAGAAAGACAAAAATTGTATTTAAATATTTGTTTATAGAACATAATAAGTGGCAACGAAATAAAGATCATGGTTAGAATGGTATTATTTCCTATCTCATTCTCCAAAAAAAGGAAAGAGGGGCCCCTTGAAGAAATGGCTAATTCTGACTGGGGCAGGAAATAAACAAGATGAGCCTGGAGCATCTTATTTCATAAAATGAGGAAATGCTTTAAAAACAAACAAACAAAAAAAAACAAACCATGGGGTATGTCAGAGGGGCACAGAGGCCAACAGAGTTCCCAATGGCCAAAACTCGAACAATTGTTGGGCAACAAAATAAAGTAGTAATAGATTATAATCCCAAATATAAACTATTAATAAATACCCATGAGTCCATAATGATAGAAATAAATAAATAAAATGGGGAAGACAAATCTGTGCAGAATAATTCAAAATTTAAATAGATACTGTCTTCAAGAAAGTGGAGCATAACTCCCCACAGGTTTAGTGACTTCATTCAAGTTAAATGTGGAAAGGTAGGCGGGAGGTAGTAACTTTTCAGTAGAGAAACCTGGCAAGCACAACCTCAAGCCCGTTGCTCATGGTTAGCATCAATAGTGCTAAGTCATTTACCCTCGATAGGATGTATGAGAATGGCACTTTACATGTGTTGGTCTTCCAACCCATAACCCCAGCCTAATGAGAGAAAAAGAGAGATCTCAATTGAGACGTTGTACAAAATACTTGACCAATACTCTTCAAAACTGTCAAGGTCATAGACAATAAGGAAAGTCTGAGAAATTGTCAGTCGAGAGGAGCCCAAAGAGACAGTACAAGTAAATGTAACGTGGTATTATCCTGGAACAGAGAAAAGGATAAATTAAGGTATTATCAATATTAGTTCATTTATTGTTAAAAATTAAGGTATCAGTGTAAGATATTATGAGAACTCAGTGTACTATCTTCACAACTTTTCCATAAATCCAAAACTATTCCAAAAAAATAGTTCTTAACAGGTCCATTTACTGGAGCTGTTCATAAAGCCCTATAAGCAGTAAGATTCAGGAGTCATTGTCATTTTTCAGTTCTTAATTAGTTCCTCTTAGCAGGTTGTTTTCCTTCCTGTGAATTCCTAGGCACTTAGCCACCTTTTTTGTGTTCCCTTGGGGCCTGCAGAATTTATTCCTCTGGAGTTCTGTCTTCCTGATTTGATGCCAAATTCCAAAAAATTTTAAAGGGAAGACCCCTACCCTCCTTTAAATTTTTTTTTTCCTCTTTAATATGGTTCAGGCCCAGGAACCTGAAATTGGCCAAAGCACTAAGGCACTTGTGTTTACTTATACTTATGGCAGGAGGCATCTTGGGTATTTACAGACGTGTAACTCAGCCAGTACAATCCCAGTTTCCATTACAGCACAAAAAAAGGATAAGGGAAGGAATGAATAAAAAGGCACCCTGAAATGTTTTACTTCATGTCTACTTAAGACTCACTAGGAAATAAATTTATTTAGTTTAAAAAAAAATCAAGTCAAAAGGAATAAGTAGATGACTAACTTCACTATCAAGTAGGAAATTCCATTATAGTTATTTTAACTGCATGACTCTTGGGGCATTGAATACATGCACATAAACAGCAAATGAATTATCCCTTTTCAAACCCCTCTTTGCATACCAGGTAATCCTATAGTGGTCAGAAAAGCAACCTGCATGCTTAGAGGAATTTGACACCCCAGATCTTAAACCCTAAAATTTTATGACAGAAAATTTTATGAAATTCCAATGTCCGTGCGCATAAATAAAGCAAGTTTTATTGGAACACCAGCCATGCTCATTTGTTGTCATTGTCTATGGCTGTGTTCCAATAAAACAGTAGTTGCAACAGGGACCATATGGCCTAAAATATTCATGTTCTGACTCTACAGGCCTGTGTGACACCAAAGCCACACAGAAAAATTGTGGATCCCTGCCCTAGAATAGTGCAGTATAAACCCATCGGGGATTAAGTGAGTTACTTAGGAACTATATGACAAAAGGACTACATACTTGTTGCACAGGTCTGACAGACATCTGAGATTCTGATGGAAGCAGATTTCTCACTCAGGTCAAGGCACCTAGTATTCAAGGAGGAAAAGTTATGTCAGGCTGTCTCCAAGACAGGCCCTTTTCTAATGTCACACAAAAAAATTGTTTGCACACAGACTAGGACCAACCCCACAAGAGGAGCCACTCCACTCTCAGAGGTGCAAAACGCTGCCCTGTAGGTACTTGCCCTCATCACCAAAACAGTGCTTGGGGCCAGACCACAGTAAAGGTAGCACTTCCTCTTCCAACAGTGTAACACCATCACAGGCATCACACTAGCCTGGATAGCTGACCACTGCTGGACAATTCCTCAAACGGCTTTCCCATTCTTATTTGTTCAGGTACCCCCAGGTACCCCAGGTAGAAAATCGGATAGATATCATCATGAATTTAATGTTACTATAAAAGAGGCATGGAAACACTGGTTCCACAACAAACTGCCAAACCCTTTGCACAAATAGGAAAAGTGCAATCTTTTTCCACTCATCTCATTCAACATTCCAGTTGTTCCTGCCATGTGCCAGGCACTGTGCTTGGGATAAGGTATACTATCTTTTCACTCATGGAACTTAAACTGCCAAAAGACAGTATTGTAGCTTCAAACCAAAGTCCAATTGCTAGCAGATTCTGACAGTTTGTACTATTCAATTAAGGCCTTTCCACTCTCCCTATAAATTCCTAAGACTGAAGATGCAGATACTCAAAGAGCCTACATGCCTTCAGACCATAGCCGCCAAAATCCTACCCAGAGGCTGAATTTGTTGGGAGCAAATAAGTGATTTTGTCTCCAAATTGTTTCCAAATAGACGGACACCAACCAGGCCTGGCACATAGGAGGTAGTCAATGTTTGACGGAATAGGGATTTTTACCTGAAACTGCATGCGAAGACTGTCTGCCTGCCACAATTTCCTCTTCTGAAGGCCAAGGATGCCCTATCAAATCATCCTAAAAAGAAATAGATAAGCCGAAGTGGTATATTTCCCACACATTTTATTGTTCAGCACCTCAGCAGCTTATAAGGATGCTGCCTGCCATTTATACTTTACCACCGTTTCTATATCCTCAGTAACTATTTTATTTTCCATTATTAGCCTTTTTCCTGTCTAAGAGATGAGTATGATAAAGCCCACCATTCCCCCAGCTCTCTAGACATCACTAGTCTTAAGATATGTAATAGGCTATTCACAATGAACATTTGAGGCATTCACACAAAGCATTCAACGTTTGTCTAAGAGAATCCTTTTAAGAGAAAGCCAACTGATGGAACAGAACATGCTTTGATAAATGCCACCCTCACCATCCATACCAGTTCCTCCTGTGGAAACTAGGATGTAGCTTTTCACAGAAGCAGCAATTACTGGATAAGCTCCAGCATCAGCCTGCGTGATAAGTGTTTGCCTAGAACTGAGAGTCTTCTCTTCTCAGAAAATTAGCATTCCCAAGTAAAATCACTACAAAGAGGACTCAATACTTACTGCTCAAAAGGGGCAACTCCTGAAAATCAGTAAGAAGCCAACACAAGTATAATGTCAGACCAAATCAATAAGGTCTATCAGAAACATTATACCTAGGCTTAGTAACTTCCTAAAGTCCCTCAATCCCATTTTCATAGTTTATTAAAGAGCTAGAGAAGGCTCTCCACACTTTTAAAACAAATACAGCATTCTCAGTTATGAAACCCTTCCAAAGGAATCGTGGTGACTGGCTTTGTATGGTGGGAGGAGAGCCATGTACCCTGATTTCAGTGAAATTAACAAACCCCCCATGTACTTCCTCTTCGCTGTATCAGGTCCCTCATCTGTTTTGCTCCTTGTTTGCACTCATTGACTGCTGGTGTTTTTTTTTTAAGGAGGCATGGGAACTGAACCCAGGACCTCCCATGTGGGAAGCAGGCACCCAATCACTTGTACCACATCCCTTCCCTGCTCTTTTTTTTCTTTTTGCTCAATCTCATTGTCTTCTTTACAAGGCACTGGGAACCGAACTCTGGACCTCCCATGCAGGAGGTGGATGCTCAACTGCTTGAGACACATCCACTTCTCCAGGCCCCTTTTGACCACATGGCAGGCACTCAAAAGTTATCACCACACTCTCCAAACAGAAAGAAAACTGCTTCAGCAAATAAAGCCTGACTTTTCCTCTCTACTTGTACATCCCTTCCTGGGCTGATTTACCTTTGTTCAGTTTCCCAAGCGTGATTCAAGTGATTTCATACTAGCCAAACCTGTTGGACCAGAACCACTGATGAAAATCTGGAGTTTTAGGCTTCTCCCTACAAGTGAAGCTCTTGTAGGTTTAACTTTAATGTATAAGGAACTATGCTGGCATCCTGGTATAGTTAATACAAAGTTGCCATAAACCATGCCCAGAATGCCAACCAGCTCTGGGCTGCTGTTCTCCCAGCAGTGTAACACTTGCCTAGGTACAAGGCAACCTAGGCAGCTGCCTACAGCTGGAGCCAAAGTGGGCTGAGATGGTTGCACTCACCAGAGATTGCATCTGTCCGAAGTCCATGGCTGATCCCTCTGTAATAAAAACATTCTGGGTTAACGTCAACTGCATGCACATGCATGCAGTTAAGGGGCCCTGATTCTCATGAGACAAAAGAAATAACAGCCAACAATAAAACAACTAGCTTACTCTTGGTTAGCTTCGTTTTCACGTTTTATTTGTTATTTATGTACCAATGACTTCAACTGTAGCAAATTAATGGTCTAGTCCACAAGTATCAGGAAGCCTGACTCTGTATCTTAGTTTGTAAAATGGGGATCTTAATAACAGTACTTTCTACATAGAATGGTTGGAAGCCTTAAATGGAATACAAGTTAAGCCCATAGGATAATATCTGCTGTCCAGTGGGCACTCAGTACTTGCCATTATCAGAATCTGGATGAGTAGAAGGGTTAGTTACCCTGGGAGAACAATGGGGAATGACACTGGAAAGGCTGGTTAAAACTAGATTGAAGAGGCCATTCCTGCCTCTTGAGGTCCCTCAAGTATGCAGTAATGGGTGTGAGGGGACCTGGAGGCAGATAGGCTGCCATTCCTGCTAAGGACCTCAACTGTGGGTTGAAAGCAATAATCAAAATGTTTCAAGAATTTCAATAAACATTGCTGCCCACTCCCCCATCACATAATTTACCTTATGTAGGGTTAGGGTATCTAAGACCAGGCCTTTTTCCAGCCATCCCCCAATTTCACTCCTAAGTGGCCCCAAATAATTTTAAAGTAAGATGAAACTGAATAGAAACGGTTCCATGTCCGCGTATGACAAGTATCCTAAAAATAGCCTGCTCTTTTCAGGAGCTTGGGTTGAAGGACCAAACCCAGCTACCGGACACGTGTTCCTCACAAACCTTCCTATGTCGCTAGCCCTGGCGCCTAAGGAGCAAGGCTCTAGGTGACTCAGGGGTCAGGAGAGATAGTGGAAGTTGGGGGAGGGGAGGTGGCGCCTCTTCACCATGCCCTCCAAGCCCGGGAGCACGTGGAAATAAATCCCAATTTTGTTCCGTGCCCCGGCAGAAGTCCCCGTACAGCTGCCTCTCGCTCCTGGCTGAGAAATTTCCAAGGTCCTCTGCCCGCTTGGCCCTTACTCACCATATGTGTCCGGAGCTCTGCTAGGGACACCCACACGGGCAGAGGCCGCAGGGGAAAGGGCAGCCGAGAGCCGAGGAGAGCCCCGCCCCGGAGCCGCTGCTGGGCGGGGCCCTGGAGCCCCGCCCAGGAAAAGCTGCTTTTTTAAAAATGCGTGGGCTATGGTGAAGGTATAAGCCTACTCCCAAGGCGAGACCCCAGAAGAAGGGCTGCATTTGTTTGGATCCCGTCGCATTTCATCCTAAGGTGCTAAAGAGGGAACCTGGTATGTCCTATGGGAGCAAGTTTCCAGCCTCCCCAAACCCAGCACTCCAGGGACGCTGTCTTTTCTCACGTGTGTGACGCGTTTCGGTTGCTGTAGGCCCAGCCCAAGCTTTTTTCACTTCCCACGCAGATCCTCTTTCTGGCTTTCTGCGGCAGTTCTTTCACTCAGTTAATGGATCGCCATACAAACGGGTCACCTTGGTCCGGCCTCCGGGATCTCTCTGAGAGGTTTTCGGATAGATTATGCCTGTCACTCCTACAGACTAACCCTGCGGGGTCCCATCGGTGGTGCCCTGCAGAGGGATCTTTAGCTGAGCTGCAGACGCTAAAGAGCACTGGCTTTCTCTGTCAGATTTGTCTTGTCCTTGTTCTGGACAGATTGCCCACCAGGAACCCAGCATTTCTGTTGAACACTAAAACTTCCTTCCGCCACTAACTGGAGTCAGTTTGATTCTGTTTTCCCGGGCAGACGGTGAAGTTGGGGCCCAGTGGGACAAGGCCCAGCAGCAGTAATTCCTAAATCCATTCCCATAATTCTCCAAATTCTAGAGCCCCTCCTTGCCCGACCCTGTGAGTCCTCCCAACCCCCAGCATCCTACCGGCTCTGCTGATCTACTGCATCTGGCATGACTGCCAGGAGATTCCACCACTGGGAATCAGCCACTGCCGTTGGCATCTGCCAGCATGTTTTATTATCTGTCTCTCAGCTCTTTCATAATAATAATAAAAGAAAGTGCCTTCTGTGTACCCCAATCCTAACAGATCTCTCCAGAGAAAGCCCAGAGCCCTTAATTGATTCTAGCAAGAGACTCTAGGTTCTGGAGTTAAGAAAGCCAGCGGAGAAGTGACAAGCACAAATCCTCCCCAGTTTTCATGAACTTGGACACAGGCTCTGGTTGGAAAAAGGCTTACATAAATACAGCAATTTAAAAAGTCACATGATTGGTGCTGGGCTGGTAGGCAGAGCTCTGCTTTGCAGTTAAACAGGAATGTGGCCGAGAACTGCTGCCATAATCAATGCCCGCATCCGGCTGTCAATGTGTTCATAAAGGAGGCTTATGAGAGCTATAAAATCGGGCAGATTGGGTGGATAATTGTCCTGCGGAGCTCTGCTAAAGGAGAAATTGAACTGGCATCTCGTATATTTTACTTTCTTTCCTTCCAAACTCACAGATTGTAGAAGGCAGAGCTACCCTGAGGATTCATGAAAAAGAAAGATAAGGTTTGTGTGTGTATCGTGTACATGTGTGCTTTCAGAGAAGAGAAAGGAAGCAACTGAGAATAGGGAGCTATTAGGGCCTTAGAGGAGTGAGGGACCAATGACCTGCTGACGACTGGATTCACAGATTAGCCCAGGTAGAGGACAGGAGTTGTGAGGAGGGTAAGACAGCCATTATGAGTAAGGCCATCAGTGGGCTGTAGTCTCATGTCTTATTGAAAATGCAGCTGACTTTTTAAGGTTTAGGTCATTCAGTGTTTGGAGGAAAACCTGGATTATGATTTCTACTTTCCTAGCTAAAAAAAGAAAAAAAAATCCTTCATATCCAACTTTCCAACTTTCTTGACCCTTCATCCTTTTAAATTCTGAATACATTTTGGCGAGTTGATTTATTTTGTCTTTTACCTGTAATATCAACTATTTTTCTACTTTTTTATTTCTTACAAAGACAAAATTGTCAGGGATAATAATGAAAAAAAAAAGGGGGGGGGGGAGAGGAATATCTAGGGAAAAAAATAAACAGCCAGAAAAAAGGCAAAGGATTAGGGCAGGTACTTAGCTCTGAAATTATCCTCATAATTGAAAGGCTTGCCCCAAGTGACACTAGGTGCCCAAGCTTCCTGCCTGCCTTTCTGTTTCTCCTCCGTCTAGCCTCTTCTTCTTGATGCCTTTTGCCCCCAAGTCTACCCATTTCCTATCCTTCCTGGACAGGAACCACCAGTAGAGAAGTATTTGAACAGCTGCTATGTGCTATATCCTGTTTGGGTGCTGCAGATAAAGTACAAGCAATAGAGTTCTTGCTTGTGTGAAGCTTCAGTCTAGTGGTAGGGGGAAGACAAGAACTACAGGCATCCATGGGCCTTGTAAGGGGGCAGCTAACTTAGACTGGGGGATCAGGGAGAGTACTAGAGATGGCTGCATTCTCTGGCTGATCTTAAAGGCTTAGTGTAAAGGAGGGAACCCTCCTCCATCCCAGTGCTCGTCTTGCTGCTGCTATGTAATTTTGAGTTACCCAAGTTAGAATGGGTGCCCTACAGTTATCCTTGTTATTTAATTCTCAAAAGCATAGTTGAGGGCCTAAAAGGTATGCAATTCTGCTATAATTGTGGGCTGTATATGGTCAGGGCCAATTACAAGGACTAGAGAGGACTTTTTATCCGAGGAGATCTCAAAGCTCCTTCCTCAGTCTACAGAAAAACTTAGGGCATTTGGGTGGGCAGCACAAACAGATGCAAAAGGGTCGACTATGTATTCCCATGCTTCTCCCTCCCTAATTTGGCTCCATAATAATGATTCTGTCCAACATTTGTGTACCTACCATGTAGAAGGCATGTAGAACCAAGAGCCAGTATCTTTATCATCTTCAATGGTTGAAATTAAATTGTTAATATAATACCCTCTGCATAAACAAATGAAGTTCTTTAAACAATAGCCAATGTGGTACAAAGAACAGTTGCAAGGCAGCCTGGGATTCTGGGCTCCCTCTACAGCATGCAGGGAAAAAAAATGGTGACATCAGCTGAGTGAGACCAATTCCCATTCCTTCTTGGAGATAAGCACATTCCAGGACTTGGCTCCCTCCTCATATGCCTCCAATTCATTTGGTTTCTAAACTCAATTTGTTAGTCTATTTCCATACCCTTCATTTGCTTACCACCCCAACCCCCACAGTGTCCAAATTGGCCCTCCAATATTGAAACCATTTGCCGGAAATTCATTAAGCTAAACACATGGGAAATTACAGAGGAGATTTCACTTGTCACTTAGTCTCAAATATAGAAAATAATTTTAAAAGGACAGTGGTGAGAAGCTATTTTTATCTTGCTTGTTTGTGCTGAGTTTTCTTATCTTGCTACCTCTCATTCTCTTCTTGGCTACCACTCTCCTTTCTTACTTCTCTAAACTAAATGTTGGCCTCTTTAATCTTTATCCCAGATTCTCTTATCTTCTGCCTTTGTCATTCATTTATTCAACAAATATTGAGGGAAGCAGACGTGGCTCAAGTGGTTAGGGTCCCGTTTACCATATGGGAAACAGGATTGATTCCCGTTTTGATTCCCGGGGCCTCCTGGTAAAGGCAAGCTGACAGCCTGCACAGTGCGGTGAGTTGGCGCAGCAAGATGACGCAACAAAGGGAGACAAACAGACACAGAAAAGTGCACAGCAAATGGACACAGAGAGCACAAGCAGCAAGGGGGGGGATAAAGAAATAAATAAAATAAATTTTTAAACAAATATTGAGTATCTATCTTGTAACCAGACCTGTGCTACTAGGAGGGATAAAATAATGAATAAGGCAGACATAGTCCTCACAATTATGGAGTTTACAGTTTTAAAGGGGGAGGTAGACATTCTATAGAGTGAGTTCAAATTGGTCACAAGGAAACCTTGAGGGAGGTATTTGCACCTTTCTGATGCTATTTACCTTCAGTAAATTTAGCCAGAATCCCAGCATGTTTGGTGGGTATGATGGTTTGGAGCTGTATGTACACCAGAAAAACACGTTCTTAAATTTAATCCATTCCTTTGGATGTAAATCCATTGTAAGTATGATCTTTTGATGAGGTTATTTCAGTTAAGGTGTGTCCCACCTCAATCAGAATGGGTCTTTATTCTATTACTGGAGTCCTTTATAAAAGAATGAAATTCAGACACACAGAGAGAAAGACACAGAGAAAGTAGCCGGAAGGTGAAATCAGAGGAAACCAGAAGGAAAGGGAAAGACCAGGAAACTCCATCATGTGCCTTGCCATGTGACAGAGGAATCAAGGATTGCCAGCAGCCAGCCCCAGAATGACACAGTCTTCAGGGAGAATGGATTGCCTTGATGATGCCTTGAATTGTACATTTTCCCAGCCTCAAAACCATGAGCAAATAAATTCCTATTGTTTAAGCTAAACCATTTCATGGTATTTGCTTGAGCAGCCTAGGAAACTAAAACACTTAGTTAGAGAATAAATCAAATATCTCTCAAGGAATGCAAGGAAACCAAAGACAGTTTTCTGTGTGGTATATACAAGACTCATGGGGAGAGAGAGCATGAATTTGGGAGTCAGGTGTAGATTATTATTATTTTTTAAAAATAACTTTATTTCAAATTTAAAAATAAAATAACAGGAAAAGACAGTTCAATAAGCTATGGAAGCATTACTCCTAAAAAGTTCTAATCTAATTCTGCCTCTGCCACTTACATTTTAGCTGTGTGATTTTAGGTAAGTGACTTTCCTCTGGACCTCAGTTTCTTTACCTATAAAACGGAAATAGTAATCTCTACATTTTAAGTCTGTTGTGAGGAGTGAATGAGATATCATATGAAGGACCAGGTGATGTATAATCGCTTCCTTTCCATTACCTTCTTATCTCAACCTTGAAACCCACAATTAAAAACACACACAGCCCTCGCTAGACTAACAAAGAAAAAAAGAGAGAAGATGCAAATAAATACAATCAGAAATGAAAGGGGGGAAATTACAAATGACCTCACAGAAATAAAAAGAATCAGAAGAGGATATTATGAGAAACTCTATGCCAACAAACTAGACAATCTGGATGAAATGGACAAATTTCTAGAAACTCATAACCAACCTACACTGACACAATAAGAAATACAAGAACTTAACAAACCAATCACAATTAAGGAGATTGAATCCATCATCAAAAATCTCCCAGCAAAGAAAAGTCCAGGACCAGATGGCTTCACAGGTGAGTTCTACCAAGCATTTCTAAAAAAATTAACACCAATCCTGTTTAAACTCTTCCAAAAAATTGAAGAGGAGGGAAAATTACCCAACACATTTTATGAAGCCAACATCATCCTAATACCAAAGCCAGATAAAGATTCCACAAGGAAAGAAAATTACAGACCAATCTCTCTCATGAACATAGATGCAAAAATTCTCAACAAAATACTTGCAAATCGAATCCAACAGCATATCAAAAGACTTATACATCATGACCAAGTGGGATTTATTCCTGGTATGCAAGGCTGGTTCAACATAAGAAAATCAATCAATGTAATACACCACATTAACAAATTGAAGGAAAAAAACCACATGATCATGTCAATAGATGCAGAAAAGGCATTTGACAAAATCCAACATCCTTTTTTGATAAAAATACTTCAAAAGATAGGAATAAAAGGAAAATTCCCCAATCTGATAAAAGGCATATATGAAAAACCCACAGCCAACATCATACTCCATGGGGAAAGGTTGAAAGCTTTCCCCCTAAGATCAGGAACAAGACAAGGATGCCCACTGTCACCAGTGTTATTCAACATTGTACTAGAAGTTCTAGCTAGGGCAATTAGACAAGACAAAAAAATTAAAGGCGTCCAAATAGGAAAAGAGGAAGTAAAACTCTCACTGTTTGCGGATGA
>JAKSZT010053821.1:1305731-1328563 GCA_026826555.1 Tolypeutes matacus
TTTTGCACCTCACAGGACTTTGTCAGAAGGGTGAAAAGGCAGCCGACTCAATGGGAAAAAATATTTGGAAATCACATATCTGATAAGGGTTTAATATCCAGAATATATAAAGAGATGTTACAGCTCAACAATAAAAAGACAAATGACCCAATTAAAAAATGGGCCAAAGACTTGAATAGACATTTCTCCCAAGAAGAAATACAAATGGCCAAAAAACACATGAAGAAATGCTCAACATCACTCATGATTAGGGAAATGCAAATCAAAACTACAATGAGATATAATTTCACACCTATCAGAATGGCCACTATTAAAAAGACAGAGAAGTACAAGTGTTGGAGAGGATGTGGAGAGACAGGAACACTTCTTCACTATTAGTGGGAATGCAGGATGGTACAACCACTGTGGAGGACTGTTTGGCAGTTCCTAAAGAAGTCGAATATAGACTTGCCACGTGACCCTGCAATACCACTACTGGGTATATACCCAGAAGAACTGAGAGCAATGACACAAACAGACATCTGCACACTGATGTTCATAGCCATATTATTCATCATTGCCAAAAGTTGGAAACAACCCAGGTGTCCATCAACAGATGAAAACTGTAGTCTATTCACACGATGGAATATTATGCAGCTGTAAGAAGAAATGAAGTCATAAAGCATATGGCAACATGGATGAACCTGGAGGACATTATGTTGAGTGAAGCAAGCCAGACACAAAAGGACATAGTAATGAATGCATTACTATGAACCAAATATATTGTGTAATATATTGTTTGATTCACACACACAAAAAAACAAACAAAAAACGAAACAACAAAAAAATTTACATGTATCCATTACATTTAATTGAGAAATGTATATATTTATTCATCTGTGTTTACTTTTTAGTTTTTAATTGCTTATGTTTTCAATTATTAAATGTACAAAATAAAGTTAAAAAAAAAAAAAAACAAAACACACACACACAGGGAAACGGATGTGGCTCAAGTGATTGAGCTCCTGTCTACCATATGGGAGGTCCTGGGTTCCTTTTCTGGGGCTCTTGGTAAAAAAAAAAAAAAAAAAAAAAGTGAGCAGGCCCGTGCGGAGAGCCGGCCCATGCAGAGAACTGGCACAACAAAAAGAGACAAAGAGGAGAGACAATGAGAGACACAACAAACCAGGGTGCTGAGGTGGCTCAAGTGATTGAGTGTCTCTCTCTCCCACATCGGAGGTCCCAGGATCAGTTCCCAGTGCCTCCTAAAGAGAAGACGAGAAGAGAAGACAAGCAGACACAGACAGCACACAGTGAACGGACACAGAGAAGAAGATAGCAAGTGCCAAAACAATAAATCTTTAAAATAAATAAATAAAATAAACACACACAACAAAGCAATGCCTCATCTCCTAATTGGGTGGAAATGAGGTTCCTCAAATAGTATTCACCAATCATATGCCAGGAAAGATGGGTTGTTACTATATTAGTTACTATAAGTTGCACTATACATCCTACTTTTGGCAATAAGATCATTGACTCCCTTCTGGGGTAAGGGAGATGCAGTAAAAAGGAAATTATAGGAAAAAGACTGAAATGAGCTGAAGTGAGATAAGAAAGGACTTCCTCACTGTGAGGGCTGGAACTATGAGTGGATGCCTGGGAGAGGCTCTCCTTTTCTAAGAGTCTGTTGAATTGAGCCCAGGGAAGGTCTACCTGTAGGTAGAGAACGAACCGGCTGACCTCTTCATGTCCCATTTAACCTAAGGAATTCTTGCAGAAGTTGCTGTTTCTCTTTCTTTCCCAAGCCAGGCAAGCTTTGCGGAGATGAACGCTGCTAAGAAAGGCTTATTGTTCACAAGGAATGGAAAAAAACGACAGCTGCCATTTCAGGCACTTAATACACTACATTAAGAAGCTGCTGATTTGTTTTACCTGATTCTGCCTCCCTGATAAAGAAGAAATCTCTTCAATCAGAGGTTCCTTGAAGCTGCCGCTTCCTCAAAAAGAAACTTGGGCTCCAACTGTGGAACTGGCAGAGGCAAAGCTCAGAGGACTATCGGGGCTCCACAGACAGCACTAGGATTCTGGGGTTCCCCTCCCCCATCTCCATCCATATAAAATTTCAGGTTGCCTTTGTTTTGCAGTGTCCTTTGCAAAAAGAATTGGTTTAGCTGTCCTTTACTTCCTTCACCACTATTTTTCTTTCTTCCTCCTCCTCCTTTTCCTTGTTCTACTTTCCTTCCCTCCTCTCTTGTGTCTCCTTTTCTTTTTCTCCTCTCTCCTCCCAATCTTCATTTCAGCTGTTGGGATCTCATTGCTAACCCCCACAGGGATTCCTGTGTCAAGAACTTTGGAATTCCTTCTTGACCTAAAAGAACAATACTATCAAATACAAATGCCAACAAAGGTTTGTTTGCTGTGTTTGTTTGAAGCAGGGTTTCCCAGACTGTAGTCAGGTGTGTTGGGGGAAGACGTTTCAGTGCAAGACTTTCAGAGTCTTTCGTGTACTAATGTGAATTGTGAATCTACTGGAGAGTGATGTTGGAACCCACATTTCCCAAACCTCTTTGACCAGGGAACCTTCCTGCCCACCTTCCTCTGAGCATATCCTGAGACAGGTGGTTTTTGAAACACATTTCAGAAACACTTGGAACGTGTTGGATTTTTTAAAATGCTGTAACATTCATTGTCTTGTTTGATTTTATACCCATCCTATGATAGGACAGGGATGCTATAATAGCCTCACTTTGCAGATGAGTCAAACCGAGGCTCAGATAGGTTACTGCCTGGCATATAGTCACAGAGCTGGCCGATGAGCAACAAAGCCAGGTCTTCTGATTTATGATCTTAGTCTACTGTCTGGCACCACATTTAAATATAACATATGTGACATAGCATAGTAATGACATATGATAATAATATGGGCTCTAGAAGATGATACACTGTAATTGGTAAATTATGACAATTTTTTCCCATTCAACTAAATATATATTGTGCATCCACTATGTGCTAGCCACTATTCCATGTGCTGAGGATAGAGCAGTGACCAAAACAGACAAAAACACTTACAAATTCATTTCTTCATGGAACTTATATTCTAGTGGGAGAGATAGGAATTATAAGATAAATATGTAAAATATATTTTGTTGTATATGTTATAATTATAAGGGCTAAAGATAAAAAATAAAGCTGGGAAAGGGATAGGAAGTATGTGGGAGTTGCAATTTAAAGGGTGAGAGGTTCAAGGAGGGCTATACTGAAAAGGAGACATGTGAATAAAGACCTGAAGGAGCTAAGGGAGTGACCACGCAGAGATGGGGTAGACATTGGAGGCTCCAGCAAAGCAAAAAGCAAATATAAAGGTCCTGAGGTGGGAGACACCCTAGGATTGACGCTGAGCTGAAGAGGGGTGGGGTGGGAGGAGATGAAGTTAGAGAAATTGAGGTGGTGGGGGCCAGATGCCAGATCTCATAAGGAAATGAGGTGATATAATACAGAAGATATGCCATGATATGATAATAATACCATATGACTGCTGTATTATGTTGCTGCATAACAAATTACCCCAAAGCTTTAAGAGCTTAAAACAATAAATATTTATTAGCTGATGAATGCACAACACTGATTATACTAAAAGCCATTGATTATACACTTTGGATGGTGTGAATGGGATGTGAATATATCTCCATAAATCTGCTTTTAAAAATATTTATTAGCTCACACAGTTTCTGAGCGTCAGAAACTGAGAGCAGCTTAGATGGGTGGTTCTGGCTCAGGGTCTCCAATTAGATTGCACTCAAGTCGTCTGGTAGGACTTTAGGCATCTGAAGGCTTGAGAGGCCTGCGGATCTGCTTCCAAGCTCACTCATGTTGTTGTTGACAGAAGACTTCAGTTCCTTGCTACAAAAGGCCTCAGTTCCTTGCTACATGAGTCTACCCACAGAGCTGTTCAGAACAGGACAGCTGACTTCCTCCAGAGCACCTGATCCAAGAGAGAGAAAGAGAGACAGAGAGACAGAGAAGCCACAGTGTCTTTTATAACCTAATCTCAGAAGTGACATACCATTACATGTGTCATGTTCTATTGGTCATACAGGCCAACCCTGGTTCAGAGTTATGTGGGAAGGGGCTTCATAGAGTATGACTACCAGGAGAGGAGGATCCTTGGGGAACATCTTGGAGGCTGGCGACCACGACTGATTTAAGAAAATGTCCTCAAACTAACCATTTCTTCAACAAATATCAAATACCAATTCTGTGCCAGGTATTGGGATGGGAAGCAAAGATTTATGGAGTATGACTCTTAAAACCCTGGAGATCACAATCCTATCTGAGTAGAGGCCTGGACAAACACACACCACACAGAGAGCAGGAGCTTCAGAAACCTGCTGAGAGACCGAAGGTTTTATTTCATTTCTGCATGAACATGTTTGTTTCTTCAAAGCCCCACTTCCTCTAAGCCTGGCCTCATTATTTCATTCACCCAATTAACAGGACTTGGAATAATCTTAGTTAACCCTGCCAAGAAAAAAAAAATTGCTTTGAGGAGAGCTGTAGCACTCCAAAGGCAGGCTGGGACCTGTCTGAGTAATTTGACCCTGACATGATGCTGGACTTTTATGAAGGGCAGAGCAGACCCACCATCCCCCCAGAACCCCTAGGGAGCTTCCTGTGGAAGAAAGGCATCCTTCAGAGACTGAGAAGGATGGTAACAGAGAATAGAGCACTTGCTCCATCCCTGAAAGCCAGTACTGGGTTTGCCAGGGACAAAGACATGATTGTCCTGGGACTCAGAGCAGGCTTTCTGTCCAGCCCTGGCCAGGTTAGGCCTTGGCCGTGCAGCCAGCTCCTGCCAGTTTCCTAAACTGAGCAGCAGATGGCATCACAGCCTCAGGAGCGAGCAGCTGAGGCAGCTGGCAAGAGCAAAGTCAGTATAAGGAGGTCCCGGCCTGGCATCAGTGGCTGCTGGAGCCTGGCCCCTGCCTCCTCAGTTCTCAGCTCAGGGAAGTTTCTGCTCTGACCACACAGGTTAGGATGCTCTCAGGAAAACATCTCAGAGCTGATGCTGCAGCCTCCAGTTAGAAAAGAGATGGTGAACACGGGGTCTTTTCTGTGTCTTTTCTGAGTAAGAAGAAAATCAGGGGTTGCTAATCCCAAAGCAGCTGTGTTTTTTTCTGTCACTACTTGTGTCTCTTTCTTGTGAGGTTCTGCATGGAGGGTACCTTGGGCAGAAGGCTCCTGGGATAGGCAGACGGGGTCTGAGACAACTTGAGGTATCAGTTGGCTCTGGAAACCATCTAGGGAGTCCCATGGGTTTGAAATTGAATCTTTTCTTCCCCAATGATCCAAATGAGGAGATACACCCCAGAGCTGCCCTCCAGCAATGCAGGCAGGGCAGTCCTGGGTGCCTTCTGTCTGTTCCTCAACCTCCCTCTCTTTATGTTTCTTTCTTTTTTTTTTTTTTAAACAATTTATTGAAGTATATCATTCATACATGAACATACATAAATAATAAGTGTTCAGTAAACATTGTGAACTTACAAAACAAACATGCATAACATCATACAGGGCTCCCACACATCACCCTACCACAAATACTTTGCATTGTTGTGAAACGTTTGTTAACAAATTATGAAAGAACATTGTCAAAGTATTCCTACTACAGTCCATGTCTTACTCCCCTATACTTTTTTTTTAAAGGATTTATTTATTTATTTACTTTTATCCATTTTTACTCCCCTCCCCATTTTTGCTGTTTTTCTTTCCATTCACTGGGCGACTCTCTGTGTCTGTTTCCTGCCCTCTCGTCTCATACTTCTCCTCCTGACTTCACTGGGATTCGACCCTTGGAACCTCCAATGTGAGAGAGAGGTGTCCTACCGCCTGCGTCACCTTAGTTTCTGGCTTTTTGGCACATCTCGTCTTGTGTCACTCTCCTGTTACATAATCATCTTGCTGCGTGGCTCGCAGGGCCTGGCAGTGCACCCACTCGCGGGGACTAGAGGTCCACACACCTTCTATATTTTTCTTTTTTTTTCTTTTTACCGGGAGGTCCTGGAGATCGAACCCAGGTCCCTCCTCATGGGAGAGGGACGCCCAACCTTTTTTTTTTTAAAGATTTTATTTATTTATTCATTTATCCCCCCCTTGCTGCTTGTGCTCGCTGGGTCAGCTAACCACGCTGTGCGGGCGGGCTTGCCTTCACCAGGAGGCCCCGGGAACTGAACCCAGGGCCTCCCATATGGTAAACGGGAGCCCTACTGATTGAGCCACAGCCACTTCCCAGGCCCAACCTTTTGAGCTACATCCGCTCCCCTGCTATATCTCTTAAGGTTGACCAAAGATACCTACAGTCATTTCCCATACAGGATGGCCATATAATAAATCAGGCTTAGTTTATCATCAGCATTCTGAAAAGCAGACCTAGGGAGAAAAACTAGGTCTGGAGACACATGCATGGTTTCTAATATAGCGAATGTTTAGACTACCTTGTTTATCACAAAATCAGGACAGCAAGAATATTCACATTCTCTTTATGTTTCTGGTCCATTTTTTTTTTTTTCTCCTTCCTTTTTCCTCTGTCATCTTTATCCCTTTATGTCTTTCCCTCTGTGGATCTATTTCTTTTCTCTGCTCCAGGGTAGGGAAGAAAACTGGTTATCAAACTCTTGGCAAAGAGGTGATGGGCATTGTGGCTGCCTAGCCATTGCTTGTCTTTAGGGACTCAGACCCTCTCCCCTCCCTCCCTCCCTCCCTCCTTTTTTCTGACACCCCCTTCCCTGCTGCTGCTTGATGCCTAGTCCCAAAGATACCTGGACAAAGGGAGGTACAAAGGTCACTGAAAGAATATACTTTGGGACCTTTAGCTCTGGAATTCTCTCCACCTCCAGAGTTTGTGCTCCCTGCTTTGTAACTCTGGACAGGAAAGCTCCCAGGGACAGGAAAGGTTCTCAATAAATCTTTGGTGTTATTCTTATTAAGATTCTGGTATGAGCCAACTGGGACCAGGGGCAACTGGGGATGGGGGGGGAGCAGAAAGAGATAGAAGGGATGTAAGATAGGATTGAATGGAAGAGAAGTAAGTTCCAACCTGTTCAGAATCTTCACTGACTTCCATGACCCACAGGACAAATTCTTTGCCAAGGCTGGCTCCCATCTGCCTGTGCCGCCTTATCCCTTATTCTTTCTGTACCTCACTTTACAGACTAAACTTAACACCACCATTTTTCCAGAACATACCAGGTTCTTCAAGCCTTTTCCTGAACTGTTCTGAAGAGAAAATGGCTCCTTGAACTTGTCTTTATACCAAATATCAGGAATCTTTCAGAGACCTGGAGCAGGTGTTGGGAAGAGATAGAGAGAGTGTGTGTATTGGGGGAGGAGGATGGGGATCCTAATGAGAGGAGGGAGCAGGAGAAGTTAATATGGCCCAAATAATTGACATTTGACAGAGTGCTTAGGTGAGACTGAGGGGCAGGAAGACCAATGGGCATGCTTTCCTTGGCAGTGAGGCTAAGACTGGAGAAGAGGAAGGAAAGAGGAAAAGTGTTAGGGCACCCCAGTGTAACCCTCATCCTCCACCCTCTGCCCTGTTCTGCACTTCCTTCCTTCCTTTAGGATCCAAATCCCCTGAGAGTGAATTGTAAGCCTGGGAGTATTGCTGTGGGACTCACTTGTTTCTCTCAGGAGCTTCAGCTAAGGCCCTAGGAATCAAAGTCCAATTATATTACAATGTGGAAAGTGCCTTGTGAAGACAAGTGTAAAGGACTAAAGGATCCTGGAGGAGGCTGGAGCTAACCCTGCCCAGAGCAGCCTGGGAAGGCTTTGTGGAGTGAGGCATAAGAGATTGCCAGATGGATACCGCAGGAGCGAAGGAGGTTCTGCCTGGTCCTGGTAAAGACAGAAGTATATTATTCACTCCCTCTTTCCTCCACCTCCAAGCCCATACTTGGAATCATTGAATATTAGAGGTGAAAGAAATCTTAGTGATCTTCTAGGGCATTCCTGACTTTTGCATTTTATAGTTGGAGAACTTGAGAGCCAGCAGGAGAAAGAGACTTGTCCAAGGTCTCCCAGTACATGAGGAACTCAGACCCAGAACTCAGGGCTTCAGACTCATTTTCTGCTCCTATTACAGTGTCACACTGCCTCACCCTCTTTGGCCCCCATCTTCCGCCCCCAACCCCAGGGGATGGGATTTTTTTTTTTTTTTTTCCAGCTGAGAACAGAGAAAAAATCTTTACTTAACTCACTTATCCTCTATTGAACATTTACTGTGTGTCAGACACGGTTCTAGATGTTGGGGACACAAAGGCTCTACTCACATGTAGCTCACATTCCAGAGTGGAGACAGAAGTTAAACAAATGAACAAGCTTATGACATGTCAGGTGGTGATAAGTGCTATGAAGAAAATTAAGGTTGGCAGAGGTATTAAGCATGATTGTGAGGGAGCCATTTTAGATAGGGGGTTGATTAGTTATCTATTGCTGCATAACAAATTACTCTAAAATTTAGAGGCTTACAACAAAAAGATATTTATTCTTTTTTAAAGATTTTATTCATTTATTCATTTATCCCCCCCCTTGCTGCTTGTGCTCGCTGGGTCAGCCAACCACGCCGTGCGGGTGGGCCTGCCCCCACCAGGAGGCCCCGGAACCGAACCCGGGGCCCCCCACATGGCAAACGGGAGCCCCACTGACCGAGCCACAGCCGCCCCCCGATATTTATTCTTTGTCAGTTTCTGAGGGGCAGGTGGTTCTGGCTCAGGGGATCTCAGGACATTGCAGTCAAGATGGCAACTAGGACTACAGCCACCTAAAGCCTTGCATAGGGCTGGAGAATCCACTTTCAGGGTGGCTCATGCACATGGCTGGAGGCTGGTGTCCTCAGTTGCTTACTACGTGACCCTCCCCATAAGGGCTGTGTGAGTGTCCTCATGACAAGTATTTAAAAACAAATTGCAAAGATAATGCAGAGAGTTCCCATATCTTTCACCCAGCTCCCTCTAATGTTAACATCTTATACAACCATAGTACATTTGTAAAAACTAATTAACATTGGTACAATACTCTAAACTGCTGTCTTTATTCAGATATCACCAGTTTTCCCATTAATGTCCTTTTCCTGTTCCATTATTCAATCCAGGATACCATGTTGCATTTAGTCGTCATGTTTCCTTAATCTCCTTTGATCTGTGACAGTTTCTCAGTCTTGCTTGTTTTTTCATGACCTTGAAATTTTTGAAGAATACTGATCAGGTACTTTGCAGAATGTCCCTCAATTTGGGTTTGCTTGATGTTTTCTCATGATTAGACTGGGATTTTATGCCTTTTACGACCTTGTCTTGGAAGTCACACACAGTTACTTCTGCCATAAGCCCAGCTCTAACACTCAAGGGGAGAGGACTTAAGCTCCATTTCATGAAAGGAGAAGTGTCTAGGAATGTGTGGATCTATTTTAAAACCACCTGGTGAGGTGACATGTGAACAAAGACTTGCCATAAGTGAGGAAGCCAAATCATGGAGATAGGGTAAAGCATTGCAGGCATAGGGAACAGTGAGTGCAAAGGACCTGAGGCAGGTGTGTGTGAAGCATGTTTGAGGGATATCAGGAAGCCAGTGTGACTGTAACAGAGAGAACAAGGGGGAGAGGAGTAGGACATGAGGTCATAAAGTTTGTGTGCTGGGGATTGGAGGGGTAATATAGGGCCCTATAGAACATGGTAGAGATTTTTTATTTTACACTGAGTGAAATGGGGAGTCCTCACAAATTGAGAGTGAAAAGAGTTTTAAAGAGGAGTGACATGATTTAAAAAAAGAAAAAAACAACACTTGACTATAGGCGGCAAGGGTAAAAGTTGGGTGTTAGATGAGGAAGAACTCAGTGCTGTTTCAGAAGGAGGCTCTTTCCATAGTCCAGATAAGAGATAATGCTATTGTCTCATTTAATCCCTACTTCAGGGGCCATTTTGAGGCTTAAATAAGATAACACATTTAGGGTGCTTGGCACATAGTAGGTGCTAAGCATAACAAAATCTCAAGGATTAGTGGGTCTAGAGGAAGAAAATGAATATCTGTGGGCCTGGACAATGTACTTGTTCTCTGCCCAGTATGTGGCCTGGCTCTGGAGATTCAAAGAAGAGAAAATTCTGTTCTTGTCTCCAGGAGCTCAGAGTCTGGTGGATTGGGCATTCCTGCCATTAAGAATCCAAGTACAGGGAATTAGATGTGGCTGAAGCCATTGGGCTCCCGTCTACCATATGGGAGGTCCAGGGTTCGATTTCTGGGGCCTCCTGGTAAAGGCAAGCTGGCCCGCGTGAAGTGTTGGCCTGCGCAGGAGTGCTGGCTAGCACAGGAGTGCTGGCCCGTATAGAGTATTGGCCCAAGCAGAGAGCTGACACAGCAAGATGATGCAACAAAAAGAGACACAGAGGAGAGACAATAAGAGATGCAGCAGACCAGGGAGCTGAGGTGGCACAAGAGACTGAGCGCCTCTCTCCCACTCCAGAAGGTCCCAGGTTCGGTTCCCGGTGCTGCCTAAAGAGAAGACAAGCAGACCCAGAAGAACATAGAGAGCAGACAGCGAGTGCAAAACAATGGGGGGGGGGTAAAAAAAAAAATCTTAAAAAAAAAAAAAAAGAATCCAAGTACAATGGGTCAAGTACTACAACTGGTTGGGTACAAGGGGGCCCTGAGGGTCCTGAGAAGAATGCGAAGAATGCCTGAAATTGGGGAAAGTACCAAAGAGGAGACTTTAAGCTAGATGGAGAAAAGGGAAAGGGACATCAGGGCAGAAAGAATAACATGGAGGTCGCAAGGAGGGCAGTGTGTTTCCGTGCCCACTATTATACCAATCATCTTTCTGTGCAGCTCAGAAGAGGAGGCTGGGCCAGGCTTCAAACTCAGAGCTGTCCACACCTTGAGGCTCATGTTCCTAACCACTCTGCTACACTGTGGTGACATGGTCCTACTGCACTTAGCCCATGATCTTGCCAGTTAGACCCTCAACAGGCCCTGCTGTGCTTCTGTTTTCAAAACCCTGAAGAGGGAGTAAAGGCCAGGCTTATTATCCCCTGATTTATATTTACTACAGGTAACATTAAATAGCACCTACAGAGGAAGAGAAAATACGTCTCTGTCAGGGCATGGGACTCCTGTGGCCAAGGCTTTGGCGAGGTTTCTCTGAATGAGGATGCAGGAAGATCAGTGCTATGTCCCTGAAACCATCTCCGCTCGCAGGCCTGCCACTGGTTATTGAAAAAACCTGCAGGATTAATGGGTACAGAGTTTCTGTTTGGGGTGATGGAAAAGTTTTGGTAATGGATAGTGATGATGGTAGCGCAACATTATGAATGTGATTAATGCCACTGAGCTGTACACTTTAAAATGGTTTTAAAATGGGAAATTTTATATTATATATGTTACCACACCAAAAAAAAAAAAAAAAAAAAATCCTATAGGAGGAGGGCTGAGTGTGGAGGGTTCTGCCTGTTTTACAGATGGAGAAAAGTACTTTGTATAGGGAGAAGACTTTGGCATGACACTGAACTTCCACTTGGCTTCTGAAATCTCCATTTGCATTCAGTCAGATAAGCTTTTTCTCAGGAAAGCCACAGAAAAGAGAAACAAAGAAAGAAGCAGGAAAGCCAAAAGAACAAGAATGAGAGTAAGACAGAAATTGGGGTGGGGGGGTGGCACAATTAGAGGATACAGAATTAATCATGGGACAAGAAGGGGGCAGAATGTCTGAGGGAAGTTATAAAAAAGAAAACAGTTGAAGAAGAGGGAGGAGAAAATGCACTTTTTCTTTACTAAATAAATGTCAGCTGATAATAGTCACCTCCAGTTCTATGGAGTGATATAGCGCCTTCAGAGCCTGCCCTCAGTTTATCCTCACCGTTATCTTGTGTGGGAGACAGGACCAGCCTTCACTCCCCATGAGCTCTCATTCCTTCATTCACACAACAAATATTTATTAAGACTCTAGTATGAGTCAGAAGCTGTTCAAGGTGCTGGCAGATAGCTGTGAACAAGGCAGTGGGAACATTTTAGGAAGAAAATAAAACAGGGTAATAGGGTGGTGTTGGAGGGGGCCTGCTGCAGCTAGGGTGTCCTCTGTCCAATGGAGGCAACAACAGGACTTTCCTCACTGGGTTGCTGTGAGGATTATAGGAGCGCTTAGCACAGCGCCTGGCGTAGGGTGAGCTCCCACTACTGTTACCCTGGTATGGTCAGGGCCAGGTTCTCTGAAGAAGTTGTGTTATCTTCATTGGATTGTGTGCTCTTTGAAGGCAAGTCCTATTATCTATCTTGTTTTTTGTTGTACAGCCAACCCCATTACACAATGACTGGCATACAATCAGTAAATGTTTGTTGGATGAATGAATAAATTCCCACTTTACCAATCAGCAAACCAAGGCTGAGAGATTTTAGGGGCTTTGTCTAAAGCCATCCAGCTAAGTTAATAGCAGAGCAGGGACTGGAAGCCAAGCCTCTGGATCAGGACTTTAGGCCCAAGGATTCTTAGAGCTCAGTCCTGATGCCTCTAGAGCCCAGCTGTCCTCTGATACAGGTGAATGGCGAGTGGAGGGAATGTTATGGGAAGAGGTCTCTAGTGGCCTTTGATGCCACCTTCAAAGTGGACTTCAAAGCAGCCCTGTGTCCTTGACTCTCCTTATTCTCCCAATCTCTCCTGACCAACTATGAAAGTGAGAGCCTGGCATCCACCCAAATGATCCCTTAATTGTCACCCCTGCTGCTGTGGGCTGTTCCCCAGCAGCCAGCCATCCTTCCTGCAGAATCATTCCCATTCCTTCTCACCACTAAACCCTTGGCTGCTGAGACAGACTTCCTCCCTGCCTCCCTCCCTCTTTTCCTTCCTGCCTTCCTGCCTTCCCCTTTCTATCTCTTGTTTTTGCCCACCTGCCAAAAAAAGGCTCTCCTTTTCTCCCTGCCTCATCACCTCTCATTCAGTCCTCTTTCTAGATCTCTGATCTTCTTCCCTCCCCTTCTTCTTTCCCTTCTTCCTTCCCTCCCTTCATAAAGCAATAGCCTTGCTTTTTCCTCCCTAAATTGAAGGGCAGTAGTGTAGTAAAACAAATCACTGTCAACAAAAGTACATTTCTACCGTATTCATCCCCATGGAGAGGAGATTTATCAGGGTCTCTCGCTGTGTACTGTTATGTAAATGTGGTAATCCAGTGGAAATATGATACCTGAGAAGTCTGAGGATAAAGTCACCATAAAAACTATTAGTTATCCACTGGGGCTTAGCTTTGGTAAACTCACTCACTGCCTTGCATCCTTCCTGCCTTTCTCCCTCTAGGGGGAAAACTTGACAGGTGGTGACAGCTTATTAATGGTACTTCCTGCCTCCTTGGGTCCTGGGAGGTCACACAGAGGATCAAATGTTTGTAAACTACCTGAGAGAGTATAAAATGCTACATAATTCAAGGATATTATTATTGCTATTGTCATGTGGGTTGTCTCTGTGCCTCTTCGGCTTGACAGATGGCTGCTCTGTTTGCAAGCCTGGACTAACCCCAAGCTTGGGTATCTGCATCCTCCTGCCTGGCTTCAGCTATAAGCAATGCCTGCTCTGTTACCTCTTTCTAGGTGGCCCTTGGACATCCCAGAATCACCTTGATGTCCTAGAAGTTTGATAGGAAGATGAGTATTTGAGGGGAACAGAATGCTCTGAGAAGCTGCCACATTCCTACTCCACAGGAGTGGAGCGTGGGGCAGGTCCACAAGGCTATGGGGAACTAGGAGGGAGGCTGGGGTGGAAGCCCTTAGCTCCAGCCCGATCCAGGGTGTCCCAAGGGCCTCAGGATTGCATGTGCTGCTTTTACCAACCTAAATTCCTCAGGGGCCATGCTCAAAGAGCCTTACACTGCCCTCTGTTCCCAATGCAGGCAGGACAGCCTGGAGGTTAGGAGCCCAGGATGTGAGTCCTGGGGTTAAGCCCCAGCTCTGCTACTTTCCAAGTTAGTTCCCTCTCTCTTTTCTCATTTGCAAAATGGCAGTGATAATAGTATCTGCCTCACAGAGTTATTGTGAGGAATAAATGAGACAAAGCTTTAGAAGCACTTAGCATTTAGTGAAACAGTTTTGTTGTTGTTTCAAGTGTTAATGAGAATGCTTTCTTGATTGTGGGCCTTGTTCCTCAAAGGCCTGGCCATGGAGATTCAGACCTTATCTGGACCTCCTCTTCCAGGAAAGGACCCCTTGCTTCCCTTGGGGTCAGGCTGGTTCAACCCAGCAATCCCTTGGGACTGGAGCTGAGGAACCAGAGGAGGCAATGGAAAGGCAAGAAGAGTTTTGGGGGAGGTGGGTGTCTCCTATGTAGAAATGTCAAGAGTCAGATCTGAAAGTGAGGAAGGTAGCGGGGGAGGAAGGAAGAGGATAGGATGTTTCTAAGCTGCCAGAACGGATGGGGCTGCAGTCTGGGGCCCTGGCACTTCCTACCACCCCCAGTCTTGGGAATGAGTCACCAGAGGGAGGAGTTGGGGAGGCATCACTCTCTGCCCACAGAGCCACAGGCTCTGCTCTCCAAAAGAGAGCTGGTGGGAGGGGGAAGGAAATCCAGAACTCAAGGGCCAAAAGGATTTAGGAACAAGGGGAGAGAGGAAGAGCTCCTCAGGCTCTTATCCCCAGGTCAGAGAAGGGTGCTTCACCTCCTTCTGGTCACCACAGTGGGGGTGGGGATGAGGGACCACTCAGCCCTTGTCCAACTGACCAACCTTTAAAGATCTCCTACTCTTTAAAAGCCTTTCTTTGCACCCTGAGCAAACTGCTCACGATTCTTTTGCAGCACTTGGGCTCTTTGAATTTAAAAAAATTTTTTTAGAGAATGCCTGATCCCCCTAGCCTTCTAGCTCACATCCAACTTCTCTCTGTCTTTGTGTCCCTAGAGTCCAGCCAAAGGTCAGGTATAAAAGTATGAATGTGGCCTTGGCCCACAAGTACTATTTTTTTCTTCCTCTCTCCTTTCCTTACTGTTGTTCCCTGACTCTTCTTTATAGTTCCCATCTGATGAGCTACTACTATGTGCCAGGTGTCCTTACATATTAATTTATTTAATACTTAAAATGACCAAATGCCCATTTTACAGATAAGAAAACTGAACTCAATTAGGTTAAATAACTTTTCCAAGGTCACAGAGTCAGTAGGTGGTAGAACTGAAATTTGACAGCAAAGTCCTCACTTTTTTTGGTGTAAGAATCTCTTTATTATTATTATTTTTAAGTACAACCATTAGATGTCTTAGCTGTAAAAAAAATTCATACAGAATTTTAAAATTAATTTTTGGGTTGCTGGTTGCTTTTCATATATATAATGTATAAATATGAGAGACAAGAAGAGAGGGAGAGAGAGGGAGAGTGGGAGAGTGGGAGAGAGGGAGAGCGATATGGTAGATTGAATTCTGTACCCAAGTTTGTACATGTTCTTGGTCTTGTTCCACATTCTGGTGAGTGTAGACCCATTGTAAATAAGATCTCTTCAAGTTGTTTCTTCAGGTAAGGTGTGGCCAACTGAATCAGGTTGGGTCAATTCAGATTAGTGGGGTCCTTTATAACTAGTGAAAGCCAAACAGAGGGAGAAGTCAGAAGATGGAAGTCAACTGGAGGCGAAAGGAGAAGGCATCACCATGTGCGTTGTCATGTGATGGAAATGCCAAGGAATCCCAGAGATTGCCAGCCAGCCAGAAAATACCAACTCCAGGAGAAAGCATGTCTTCTAGCCTCTGAAACCATGAGCTAATAAATTCCTGTTGTTAAGCCAACCTATTGTATGGTATTTGTTTTAGCAGCTAGGAAAACTAAAGCAAGATATAATCCATATACCCTACAATTCACTGATGTAAAGTATACAATTTGATGGCTTTTAGTATATTCACAGAGTTGTGCAACCATCACCACAGTCAATCCTAGAACATTTTCACCACCCCATGAAGAAACTCTGTACCCATTAGCAATCATTCCCCATTTCCCACCAATTTCCCCAGCCCTAGGGAACCACTAATCTACTTTCTGTTTTTATATATTTGCCTATTCTGGATACTTCATATAAACAGAATTGTACAATATGTGGTCTTTTGTTACTGGCTTCCTTCATTTGGCATATTTTCAAGGTTCATCCATATTGTAGCTTGTACCAGTACTTTCTTTTTTATTGCTGAATACTATTCCACTGTATCTATATAGCACATTTTATTTAGCCATTCATCAGTTGATGAATATTTAGGTTGTTTCCACCTTTTTGCTATTATTAATAATACTGCTATGAACATGTATATACAAGTTTTTGTGAGGGCATATGTTTTCAGTTATCCTAGGAGTGGAACTGTTGGGTCATATAGTAACTCTATGTTTAAACTTTTGAGGAACTGCTAGACTGTTTTCCAAAGTGGTTGCACCATTTTACATTCCTACCAGCAGTGTATGTTGGTTCCAATTTCTTTACATCCTCACCAATACTTGTTATTATTTTTAATTATAACCATCCTATTTCTGTGAAGTGGTATCTCATTATAGTTTTTTAAAAATATTTATTTTACTTATTTATCTCTTCCCATCCCCTCGTTGTTTGCACTTGCTGTGTCTGTTCGTCTTCTTTGTTTCTTTAGGAGTCACCGAGAACAGAACCTGGGATCTCCAATGTGGGAGGGAGGCGCCTAATCGCTTAAGCCACCTCCATTCCTTGCTTTGTTGTGTTTCTCACTATGTTTTTCCTCTTGAGTCTCTTGTTGCATCATCTAGTTGTGTCAACTCGTCCTGCCTGCCCGTTGCACCAGCTTGTGGTCCTGCTCGTCTTCTTTAGGAGGCACCGGGAACCTCTGCTCCCTGCTTTTGTTGTGTCTCTCATTATGTTTTTCTTCTTGTGTCTTTTGTTGCATCATCTTGTTATGTCAGTTTGCCACACCTGCCCGTCGTGCCAGCTCACTTTCTTCTTTACGAGGCACGGGGAACTGAACCACGGAACTTCCATGTGGTAGGTGAGAGCCCAATCACTTGGGGCACATCTTCTTCCCTCATTGTAGTTTTGAATTGCATTTCTCTGATGACTAATGATACTGAGCATCTTTTCATGTACTTATTGTCCATTTGCATATCTTTGGAGAACTGTATAGATCCTTTCCCATTTTTAATTGGATTGTTTGAATTCTTTTTATATTCTAGATACAAGTCCCTTATCAGATATATGACTTGCAAATATTTTCTCCCATTCTGTGGGTTATCTTTTCACTTTCTTGATGGTATCCTTTGGAGCACAAAATTTTAAAATTTTGATTAAATCTATCAACTTTTTCTTTTTTTGGTCACTTGTGCTTTTGATATCATATCTAAGAAGGCTTTGCCCAAGCCAAGATCATGAAGACTTATTCCTACATTTTTTTCTAAGAGTTTTATAGTTCCTGCTCTTACATTTAAGTCTATGATATATTTTTATTTAATTTTCATATGTGGAGTGAGGATGGGGTCCAACTTCATTCTCTTGCATACAGATATCCGGTTGTCCCAATACCATTTGTTGGAAAGACTGTTCTTTTCTATTGAATTGTCTTTCAACTTTGTACTTCTTTTTCAAGATGTTTAGGCTCTTCTGGGTCCCTTGAATTTTCATATGAATTTTGGGATCAACTGGTCAATTTCTGCAAAGAAGCCAGCTAGGATTTTTTTTTCCAGCTAGGATTTTGAGGGATTATGTTAAATCTGTAGGTCAATTTGGGGAGAAAGCCTTAGCTCTTAGCCAGGACACCATGCTGTCTATCGATCCCAACAAAAAAGAGAAGGGAAGAGCATTCAAGAGGAGAAAGAGAGAAGACATAAGAGAAGGAGGAGAAGGGGGAGGAGGAGGAGGAGAATAAAGGAAGAAGGGTAGTCATCAATATGGAACAAGAAGTAAATCCAGGTATGAGGAAGTCCCAGACCAATCAAGACGTAGACTCTTGGGAACACAGAATTCCTCCTCACCAGATATATCTTCCATTAATCACACTTTCAATCCATATGTGGATAGATGGCCTGTCTCCTTCTCCACCAAGATCATTCTCCACTTTTCCCCAGGATCTCTTCCAAATACCTGAAGATTAAGGGGATCCCTTATATGTCTAGATTTGAAGGATTTAATGAAAGTCCCATATCTCAATAATGGAGAGAAATAAAATCTCATCTCCACCTCCTTTCCACAGTGGAATGTGTTACAGCCCCTTCTTGGTGAGTATAGGGGACTTAGCCTGCCTTGGGGGACTTTCTTCTGGGGAGACTGTCATATATGCATGGTCTCATGAGGGTGCTCTGGGGTGTGTACAGGGTGGGCCCTGAGACTTTGACTCTCTAACAGCCTCATGATCCAGTGAACTCAACTGGGCCCAAAGTGTCTTACTACAATCTGCACTTTCTGTACCTCACCCAGACCATCTTCCTTGCTAAGACCTGGTGAGGGAGAAAGGATATGGAGGAATAGGCTGGAGGAGAAGTGAGCTTAACTCCCTTGGGAGGATGGTGAAGGGATAATTGAAGTTGCTCTTTTGGCAGATGGTTTGGCCAGCTGTAGAAAATCCTATTAAATGTCAATTCTTATCTCAGTGCCTTGATCCTGGGAAGAGCAGCTCTGGGCTTTGTGAAGACCAGGGCATAGTTTTGTCTGAATCCAGTCAAACAATCATCACCAATAAGAAACTAAAAGCTGACAGCAGGCAAACTTCACCAGGTTTCCCTACCTCTCCCCATTGCTTCACTCAAGTCCCTCAAATCAGGCCTCAATTATCTGGTTAGTTGAGCCTTTTTTCTCTGCCTGTTGTAATATAAATAGTAACCATTTTATGGGTCCCCATTAAGCAATGTGATCAGCATCAATTACCTAATGAGACTCTGGAAAGTCGTGATTTAGAATCCTGTCCTCAGTTGTGACTCGGCTTTTTCTGGTACCAACACGATAATTGCAGGGACATCCAAACTAATTGCACTCCAGATGTGGGGCTTCTGTTCCCAGCCTGGGTTTAAACCTGGGGAAAATTCACCCACTGCTCAGGGCAGTGATCTCTGAAAAGGAGAGTTACCTATGTCCTCCCAGGACTTAGGGGGTGATGGGTCAACCTGCCCAGTTCTGTTCTGTACCCTCAGGATTTCTGGGCATGGAAGGAAGATGATGAGGCTAGAGGAAAGTGCAGTTACACAGGAGAATATCAGGTCCCTGAGAGCAGGGAGTTTTGTCTGATTTCTCTGCTGTCGCCTAAACAATACCTGGCACACAATAGAGGCTCCATAGATACCTGATGAATGAAGGAATGGAATCTCAGGATGTTCCTTCAGTCAGCAGCAAGCCCTTCTCTTTGCAAGTCCCCCCTACCCCCACCCAGGGAGACCTGGTAGAATCTGAAGAGAGTAAGTACTAGAGGTTAAATTTTTAGACCTGTGATTAGTTTAGGTGTAATTCCCTGGAATATGAGGAGTTGCTTTTGTGTTTTGTGATGATCCTTTTAGCATGAAAATTCAGTAAGTGCCCTATCTGGACTAGTGGCCTGAGGCACAAATATTTGATGTTAACAATATAGAGAGGATTCATCATTTCACTCCCTCTTTCACTAAACTCCATTCTCCCGCCCCGCTCCCCCCTCCCCATAGCCTGGTTAAGTATGATATTCTGGCTTTTTCCTCACTTTCTTAGTTCCTCTCTTGGATAAGAAACAACTTGAGGCCACTTGCCAAAACTACTTGTCAACTTTCAGTTGTAATTTACTCAGTATCTCAGCAGCATTTGATCCAGTTGATCACACCCTTCCTCTTTTTTTTTTTAATTTGTGGATTTCATGGATTTTTAAAAATTGTGATAACATATATACAACATAAAATTTCCCATTTTAACCATTTTCAAGCATACAATTTAGTGGAATTAATTACATTCACAATGTTGTGCTGCAATTACCACTATCCATTACCAAAACTTTTCTATCACCCTAAAGAGAAACTCTGCACCCATTAATTATTGACTCCCCATTCCTCCTCCCTCCTCCCTGTGCCCTGTACGGTATTTTCTGTCTCTATGAATTTATATATTCTAGTTATTTCATACATGTGAAATCATACAGTATCTGTTCTTTTGTGCCTGGCTTATTTCACTCAGCATGATGTTTTCAAGAGTCATCCACGTTGTAGCATGTATCAAACTTCATTCCTTTTTATGGCCAAACAATACTCCATTGTGTGTGTGTGTGTGTGTATATCCCATTTTGCTTATCCATTTATCTGTTGATGGACAATTGGGTTGCTTCCACCTTTTGCTATTGTGAATAATGCTGCTATGAATATTGCCATTTACCTAGTTGTTCAAGTCAAATACTTAGGGGTTATTCTTTACTCCTCTCTTTCTCTCTATCCCCACATTCAATCTATCAGTGAACCCTGTAAGCTATATTTTCAAAATATATTCTGCATCCATCTGATCACATCACACCAATTTAATCATTACAATCCTAGTCCAAGCCATCATCATCTTTCACCTAGATTAGTGTAATAATTTAACTAGTCTCCTATTTCCACCCTTGCTCCTCACTCAGAGTCTACTTTCAACCCAGTATTCAGAGTGATCTTTTAAGAACATTAAGTCAAATCATGCCTCTCTTCTACTCAAGTTGTCCAGTGAAAAGGTTCTTGACATTATTATTCATCAGGTAAATGCATATTAACAATGTAAAGTAGCTTTCTCATTACCTCATATCAAGGGTACATGTTATCACTATGACTTATCACAGTTGATGTTGACCTTGATCAACTGACTGAGGTCATGTTTGCCAGGTTTCTCCACCATAAAGTTAATCTTTTTCTCTTCTTTTCCATACTTGTTCTTTGGGTTAAATTTACTATGCACAGCCGACACTTAAGGAGCAGCAAGTTGTGTTCTATCTCCTTGAGAATGGAGTATCTATATAAATTATTTAGAATTCTGCAGTTCCTTTCTCCTGATATCTGGAAAGCCCTTTCCTCACCTCCATAACTCAGAATTCCTCCCTGCTTTAAGTTGTTGAAAGCAGGTACTTTTGCAGTTGTAATTATGCTTATTAATAGGACCAAGACTAGTGTGCAAAATTTAAGGAGAGTTGTGCAAGTGAAAATGAGTACGTCTCCAAATTTTATGCTCTAGGTGCCTCATTTCCTTGCCCTAGTCCTGGCCCTAGAATCTTCGGCTAGACGGGGAGCTTTCTGAGGACGAGAATTTTGTCTTTTACTCTTGTAATCCCTAATACAATGACTGGTACCTAATAGGTGCTCAGTAAATGTTTGTGGAAGAGAAGAAGGAAGGATGAATTAGAGGTTTACTGCCTGAGCCTCAATTCCAACTCTATCTCTTACTAGCTGTGGGAATCTAAACAAATTACTTCTTTATGTCTCAGTTCCTTGTCTATGAAAAAGGGATAATAATAATATCTCCATCATAGGATTTTTTTCTATTTTAAGGGAAATTATCCTTTTCATTAAAAATTTCAAATTTATTGGCTTAAAGTTCTTTACAATATTATCTTATGACTTAAAATTTTCTACTATATTTGCAGTTATGTCCCTTTAAATTTTTTGATATTATTTATTTATGCCTTCTCTTTTCCTGGACCAAGCATGCCAAAATTTTTGGTAATCTTCTATAGTATCTCTATTTTTTTTTTTTTTTTTGAGGTACCAGGGGCCAGGGATTGAACCTGGGACCTTGTATGTGGGAAGCTGGCACTCAACCACTGAGCCACATCACTTCCCTGAGTTGGTTTTATTGTTTATTTTGCTTGTTTTGTTTTTGTTTTTTCAGGAGGCACCAGCAACCAAGCCTGGAACCTCCCATGTGGGAGGCGGGAGCTCAACTGCTTGAACCACATTGCTCCCTTCTTTTCTTTTTTTTTTTTTAACTTTATTTTGTACATTTAATAACTGAAAACATAAGCAATAAAAAACTAAAAAGCAAACACAGATGAACAAATATATACATTTCTCAATCAAATGCAATGGATACATGTAAATTTTTTTGTTGTTTTGTTTTTTGTTTGTTTTTTTCTTTTTGTGTGTGTGAATCAAACAATATATTACACAATATATTTGGTTCATAGTAATGCATTCATACAGTATTTGTCCTTTTGTGTCTGGCTTGCTTCACTCAACATAATGTCCTCTAGATTCATCCATGTTGCCATATGCTTTATGACTTCATTTCTTCTTACAGCTGCATAATATTCCATCGTGTGAATAGACCACAGTTTGTTTATCCATTCATCTGTTGATGGACACCTGGGTTGTTTCCAACTTTTGGCAATGATGAATAATGTGGTTATGAACATCGGTGTGCAGATGTCTGTTTGTGTCACTGCTCTCAGTTCTTCTGGGTATATACCCAGTAGTGGTATTGCAGGGTCACGTGGCAAGTCTATATTCAATTTCTTTAGGAACTGCCAAACAGTCCTCCACAGTGGTTGTACCATCCTGCATTCCCACCAACAGTGAAGAAGTGTTCCTATCTCTCCACATCCTCTCCAGCACTTGTACTTCTCTGTCTTTTTAATAGTGGCCATTCTGATAGGTGTGAAATGATATTTCATTGTAGTTTTGATTTGCATTTCCCTAATCATGAGTGATGTTGAGCATTTCTTCATGTGTTTTTTTGCCATTTGTATTTCTTCTTTGAAGAAATGTCTATTCAAGTCTTTGGCCCATTTTCTACTTGGATCATTTATCTTTTTATTGTTGAGCTGGAACATCTCTTTATATATCCTGGATATTAAACCCTTATCAGATATGTGATTTCCAAATATTTTTTCCCATTGTCGGCTGCCTTTTCACCCTTCTGACAAAGTCCTGTGAGGTGCAAAA
>JAKSZT010053821.1:1333563-1351486 GCA_026826555.1 Tolypeutes matacus
GAAAGTTCATTTCTTTCGTGAGAGTTGGGAAATTTTCAGCTATTATTTCCTCAAATACTCTTTCTGCCCCTTTTCCTTTCTCTTCTCCTACTGGAACTCCAATGACACGTATGTTCTTGCGTTTTGTGTTGTCATTCAACTCTCTGAGCCCCTGCTCAATTTTTTCCATTCTTTTCTCTCTCTGTTCTTTTCTCTCTTCAATTTTAGATGATCTGTCTTCAGTATCACTTATTCTTTCTTCTATCATTTCGAGTATGCTGTTGTATGCTTCAAATGTATTTTTTTTTTTTTTTTAGATTTTATTTATTTATTCATTTATCCCCCCCTTGCTGCCTGTGCTCGCCGGGCCAGCCAACCACGCCCTGCGGGCAGGCCTTCCCCCCACCAGGAGGCCCCGGGAACCGAACCCGGGGCCTCCCACATGGTAAACGGGAGCCCCATTGATTGAGCCACAGCCGCCTCCCATCAAATGTATTTTTGACTTCACCTATTGTGTCTTTCATTCCCATGAATCCTTTACTTTTCTGTTCATGATTTCAAATTCTTCTTTACGTTCGCGCAATGACTTCTTGATGTCATTGATCTCTTTAACTATATTCTCTTTCATCTCATTAATTTGATTTTGGAAATGTGTGCTCATCTCACTGATTAGTTCTATCAAATTCTGCCTCTCTTCTGGGACTTTGCTGTATTCCTTTTCTTGGGCCATGTCTTCTATTTTCTTAATATGGCCCGTAATTTTTTGTTGGTGCTTAGGCATCTGGTTAGTTTGTATTTTACTTAGATGCTCTATCTCTTTCTCTTTTATGGGGTTTTAGTGGCAGGCGGCTGTGAGTTATCACCGCTCTTTGATTTTGGGCTCAACCTTGATTGTTAGGATTGTTCTGCTGGTTGCTCAAAACTGGGCACTGGACCCAGTAATTGGTTGTAGAGTCATTTCCTAGGGCCTTGGGCAGGGAGGCTATAGAGGCCAGGAAAAGACTCTCTTACTTATTAATTTTCTTATGTGCACTTCCTTGGTCTGCCAGGAGATGGCGCTTGTTGCTGCTCTCAATTCAATGCCTGGTCGGAGAGTATTTTTTGTGACACAGACCAGATCAATGTGATAGAGCTTCCTGTCTGGGGGCTAAGAGCCCTGTGATTCAAACTTTCTGAGACAGTTCTCCAGACTTCTCTCCTATCGCCTCCCTTTTCCCAGCTAGGAAATATTTCCACTCCCTTCTGAATCCTCAACAGTAAGTCCCTGTTAGTAGAGGATGAGATTGGGAGGTTTGTATATCTTTAGCCCCTTGCAGGCTCCAAGGCAAACAATGGCGCAGCCACACCCAGCCTGGAAGGGCTCTCGGGACAGGGCAGACCAAACCTGGGAGTCAAAAGCAGGGTCAGCCCCAGGCTCTCTCTCCCCTCTCCCGTGGTGTCCTCAACAATTAGTCCAGGCTAGAAGAGAGGGAGGTTGCGAGGATCGGATTTCTCCAGTCCTTTCTGGGCTCCCATGGCAAACCGCCTTGTGGAAGGGTCCGTGGGGCTCTGTAGCCCAAATTTCAGGTCCGAACCTGAGTCAGCCTAAGGCTGTGTTCCTCTCTCTCCCCTTTCCGGGAGTGGCAGATCCCTGAAGCCCCCTTTGTCTGTGGTTGCAGGCCCAGGGGCCCGAGAATTCTGAAGAGTGTGGGGGAGTGTGCCGGCAGCAGCAGAAGCTGCTACTTGCAACTCACAGTTCTGTAGTCGCGATTTCCCTCTTCTGTCCCTCTCTCCTCTGGGTGGTGTGCAGCCTTCACCTGGTGACCTAAACCCTAGAAGATATTTTTCGGGGCTGTTTCAGCTTGTCCTCTAGCTATTTTTCTGGAGAAGAGATTCCCGTGTCTTACTAGTCCGCCATCTTCCCGGAAGTCCAGCTCCCCTATTTTCTAATTCATTAATTTCTGCCTTTCTCTTATGATTTCTTCCCTCTATTCTCTTTCGTATTAGTCTGTTTTGTTTTTTAAACTTCTTGAGTTGAATGCTTTCTTCAGCTTTTTTTAAAAATATATATAAGCATTTAAATATATATATATATTGTCCTTTAAGAACCACTTGAGCTGTACTCCACAGCTATCTTTCATTTCTTTTTTTTTTTTTTTTCTGTTTGAAAAAATATTGTTGGGGAGTGGATGTGGCTCAAGGAGTTGAGCACCTGCTTCCCACATGGGAGCTCCCACATTCGGTTCCCTGTGCCTCCTAAAAACAAAAACAAAACAACAGGGAAGCCACAGTGGGTGGCTCAATCAGTGGGGCTCCCGTTTACCATGTGGGAGGCCCCGGGTTCGGTTCCCGGGGCCTCCTGTTGGGGGCGGGCCTGCCCGCACGGCGTGGTTGGCTGACCCGGTGAGCGCAGGCAGCAGGGGGGGATAAATGAATAAATAAATAAAATCTTAAAAAACAAAAAAATCAAAAAAAACAAAACAACAAGCAAACAAATGAAAAAAACCAACTCAGGGGAGTCGAGGTGGCTCAGTGGTTGAGCACTGGTTTCCATATAGGTTCTGGGTTCAATCCCCAGCCCTGGTACCTCAAAAAAAAAAAAAAAAAAAAGAAATCATTGTATGATGTGGGAAATCTGAAAACTATCTTGCTAAAATACAATCACACAACTTTTCTTTAGTAGATCTTATTTAAAAAGTATACAGTCACTGGGGGTTGGATGTGGCTCAACTGGTTGGGCGTCCGTCTACCATATGGAGGGACCCGGGTTCGATCCCCGGGACCTCCCGGTTAAAAAAAAAAACAAAAAACAAAAAAACAACAAAAAAACACAAAAAAGTATACAGTCATGGCCAACATAGATATACTGCCAAACAGAATAAACATTATTAAGCTAATTTGTTTATCTTTGCTGTTTAAAAGGAAATTTTCCATAGGAGGAATCATATCTAAATATCTCCTTTTTTTTTAGAGGTTTATTTATTTATTTTTCCCCACCCCCTCATTGTTTGCACTTGCTGTGTCTGTTCACCTTCCTTGTTTTTCTAGGAGGCACTGGGAACCATACCCAGGACCTCCAATGTTAGAGGGAGCTGCCTAATCACTTGAGCCACCTCTGCACCCTGCTTTGTTGATCTCTCATTATTTTTTCTTCCTTGTGTCTCTTGTTGCATCATCTTGTTGCATCTGCTCACTGTGCCTGCCTGTCACGTCAGCTCGCTGTCTTGCATGTCTTCCTTAGGAGGCACTGGGAATTGAACCTGGGACCTCCCATGTGGTAGGCGGGAGCTCAACCGCTTGAACCACATCAGCTTCCCCAAATATCTCCATTTTGATTATTTTCTGTCCCATGAAAATAGAAGTATTTCCAAATACATGGGGCCCATGTTATCTTTCTGTTGTTCAGTTCTTTTTTTTTTTTTTTTTTTTTCAGTTCTATTTTGATTAGAGAAAGGGTTCTATTGTATCTGATGAAATGTGCTCTGTGGCCTTGTATATGATTAGTTTTTGTTTGTTTTTTTAATTTTTAAAAATTTGGAAATGTTTTCAAACTTACAGGACAGTTACAAAAATAATATAAACCCTATACAGAAAACTCCAATATACCCTTACTCCCCACAACCCCCAAAAGATACCCAGTAGTACCAATTTTAACATTTTGCCACATTTGCTTTCCTTTCCTCCCTCCCTCCCTTCTTTCCTTCCGTCTTTCTTTCTTTCATCTATCTATCTATCTATCTATCTAATCTCTCTACTTATCAATCCATTTTTGAACACTTGAATATAGGTTGTACACATCATGCTCCTTGAACACTTAAAACTGCCATATATATTTCCTAAGAACAAGGATATTCACTTATATATACATCTAAGTGCAGTCATAAAGTCTATAAATTTAACATTGATATAAAGCTCACAGTCTATATTCCAGTTTTTTCATATGTCCCAATAATGTCCCTTTGAGCCTTTTTTCCTTCTTTTGCTAGATCCCATCCGAGATCAAGTATTGGCATTTAATTGTCATTGTCTCTAGAGTTACTCCTTCCTCCCTTCCTTCCTTCCTTCCTTCCTTCCTTCCTTCCTTCCTTCCTTCCTTTTCGTTCTTATGTGATTGGTTTTTGTCAACATTCCGTGGGTGCTGGAAAAGATCATTGTTGGCTGCCTCATGGTGTTAGTCTGAGTATAAACATTAGATAATGCACACAAAGCACTTAAAACAGTGCTTAGCCCTTAGTAAACTCTCAAGAAATGGAGGTTCTCGCCCTTGTTGCTGCTGCTGTTGTTATTGGCTGATGACAGTCTCAGTGGTTTCTCTGTGTGTCACGGTGTGCCCCAGGAACCTGGGGAAATTGAGCCCCCCGCCATAAGTCAGTGCTCTACAGATCAGTGTCTATGCTGACCAGAGGGCCAATTAATTTTTGACATATAGAGAAGCACCACTTAGCTCATAATAGTTTTAAAAAAATCAGGATTTGGGTTGAACAGACCTGTGCTGGGGCCCTAGCTTGGTCCCACTTTTCTTACTTGTAAAAATGGGGATGATCTTGGATTTGCAGGGCTGTTGGGAGGGTTAATGTGAAAGCCTTCAGCCCAGGGATGGGCACAAAGTAGGCCTTTGGTGAGTTTATTTCTCTTCCACTGAGCCTACAGGCACTGAAAGGAAACAAAATTAGAGCTCAGTTGGCTGCTCTTACAGTCTTCTCCGCTCTCCTTTTCTGGACTTCTCTCTTCTTAGAGAGCCTCGGTCTCGTCTTGCACGACTGCACTTTTCTGATGTCCCTCCTCAGGGAGCAGCTTGAAACCAGCAGCGTCTTAGGGAGAGAGGAGAGGGAAGGCAAGAGCATGTTGGCACATGCAAATTAGCACCCAGGCTCCTGCTGAATTCCCTGACACATCCTTGGCCAGAATTTTTGTTTTATCTCCCATCTGGAACAGCCCAAGTAGTTTTTCAGGCCTTCAGTTACCACATCCCACAGATGACAGCTCCTCAGACCCTCAGTGAGAACAGAGTCATCCTCCTCACAGCCACACAAACTGCATGTCAGATGAACATGGTGGGGGCACCCCTGCCTTGCCCTGGGCTGCTGTTGAGCACTTCAACACTCATTGCGACTTCTCTTACCTTCTCTCCTTGAGGCCTCAAGCCCAGTGTGCAAAAGAGGTTGACTGATTTTCCTACCTTTGATTCTAAGTCGGAGAAGGAGGCATGAAACTCGGAAGCACAGGAGCTAAATGGAGCAGAATAAGGGAATCTTTTGGACTATCAAGGGAATCAAAATTACTCTCAGACTAAGATCATTTTGCCTCCATTCTCACCTAACTCTAAATTCTTTGCCTCCTCTCATCTCATTCCTCCAACTCCACTTTTCACACAGAGATCAGACAAGATTCATGTTCTCTGCTCTTGCCTCCAGGTTGCTAGAGAAAACCAAAGAACCATGCTCTCTTGCTCCAATGTCTGATTTCCAATCATGATTGGACCTTCAATGCCCCTTGGTAATCCTTATAATCGTTCTCAGTTCCCAATTTCTCTCATTCTTCCAGTTTTAGCTATTATAAATAAAGTGGCTATAAATATTCTTGCCTTTTTGTGGACATATGTTTTTCTTTTTCTTGGGTAAATATCTGTGGAATTGCATGTCATAGGAAGATATAGGTTTAACTTGGTAAAAAGTGCCAGTTTTCCAAAATGATTGTATGATGGGGCCCTTTTAAAAAGGAAAAATCCCTGGTCCTCATTCTGGATTTACTAAATCAGAATATTTCAGGGATAAAGGCTAGAAAGCTGTCCTTTTAAAAAGTTCTTCACGTGATTAAAAAAAAAAAGATTTATTTATTCCCCCTGCCCCTTGTTGTTTTGCACTCACTGTCTGCTCTCTGTGTCCATTCACTGTGTGTTCTTCTGTGTCTGCTTGTCGTCTTCTTTTTTTTTTTTTTTTTAAAGGAGAGAGAGAGAGAGAGAGAGAGAGAGAATGAGAGAGCACACCAGAGCCGAGGCTGGCAAGAGCCTACAGCACCGGGTATTCCCAGGCAGTCTCATCCAAGTACTAAACAGGCCCAACCCTGCTTAGCTTCCAAGATCAGGCGCATTCAGTGTGGTATGGTCATAGACTGCTTGTCTTCTTTTTAGGCGCCACCGGGAACTGATCCTGGGACCTTCCAGAGTGGGAGAGAGGTATTCAGACTCTTGTACCACCTCTGCTCCCTGGCCTGCTGCATCTCTTATTGTCTCTCCTCTTATTTATTGTGTCATCTTTCTGCACCAGCTCTCCATGTGGGCCAGCTCTCCTGCACAGGCCAGCATGCTGCATGGGCCAGCTCACTGTGTGGGCCAGCTTGCCTTCATCAAGAGGTCTCAGGAATTGAACCCTGGACCTCCTATATGGTAGACAGGAGTCCAATCACTTGAGCCACATCTCCTTAGCTTTCATGTGATTTTGATGCAGCTGGTTCATTGCTTGGTATTTGTAAACCACTGGACTACAATTGGTATCTTTGCTTTCTCATTTTTCATTTCCTCATCAATAAATGTAATTCTGACCTCTATGTCCACCATGTATCATGGTCTCATGTATTGGAATAGCTGAGTAACAGTGATTTTTTTCCCCCAAGATTTATTTTATTTACTTTTTCCCCACCCCCTCATTTTTTGCACTTGTTGTGACTGTTCGCCATCTTTGTTTCTTTGGGAGGCAACCAGGAACTGAATCTGGGAACTCTGATGTGGTAGGGAGGCACCTAATCGCTTGAGCCACCTCCGTTCTCTGCTTTGCTAGGCCTCTCATTATGCTTTTTCCTCCCGTGTCTCTTGGTGTGTCATCTTGTTGTGTCTGCTTGCCATGCCTGCCTGTCTCACTAGCTTGCTGTCTTCTTTAGGAGGTACCGGGAACTGAACCACAGACCTCCCATGTGGTGGGCAGAAGCTCAGTCAGTTGAGCCACATCCACTTCCCTAACAGTGATTTAAGTGGTAAGAACATTTATTTATCTCAAACAAGAAATCCAGAGGTAAGTGGCTCCAGGTTTTGTTAATTCAACTACTCAGTCATGTCATTAAGGATCCAGGCTTTTCTCATTTGCCCCTTTGCCATCCTCAGGGTATTTGCTCCATTCTTTGTTTTTGTCCCCTCATAGTCCCAAGAGGGCTGCTGCAGCTCTGAACAGCATAAGCTTTCATGACAACTTCAAAGGCAGGGAGGAAAGGAGTTGAAGATTTCTCCCTAAATATAGCTCTTATATTAGAGAGGAAAATCTTCTCCAGAAGCTTCCGGAAGACTTCCTCCCTAGTCTCATTGTCCAGAACTTGGTCCCTGTGCACCCCTTGATTTAAGGAGAAGAGAGGTGTTGAAAAAGTATCCAATATTTTTGAGCCACTATAGTGGGAGATAGTCCCAGCCAGTAAGGCAGAAGGATGGGAAAATGACTTTGGGGTAAGTAATAAAAAATGTCTCCCACAGACCTCACTGAAACTGCTCTTTGATGGTCGCTGTAGCCGTTGGGCAGTTTGATATAATTATGAATTCCAAAAATAGATACTGGATCATGCTTGTAAACTGGTCTGCTAATCTGGGCATGATTAAGTTATGATTAGGGCGTTAACTGGGCCACGTCAGTAGGGCGTTGAGCCCCACGCATTGGTGGGTGGGGGAATCGAAGATAAAAGACACACGGCCTGGGAAGCGGCTGTGGCTCAATCAGTAGGGCTCCAGTTTACCATATGGGAGGCCCCGGGTTTGGTTTCCGGGGCCTCCTGGTGAAGGCAAGCCCGTCCGCACGGCGTGGTTAGCTGACCCAGCGAGCACAAGCAGCAAGGGGGGGATAAATGAATAAATAAATAAAATCTTTAAAAAAAAAAAAAAAAAGACACACAGCAAAGGACAGTGTTGAAGCAGTTTTGATATTGGAGTTCTGGTGAGGAAAGAAGAAGGCCCCGGGATAGAGATGAGCCATTCACTTGAGAGTTCACAGCTGGCCTTGTGGAGAGAAGCAAAGCCTAGAGAGCCTCATAGTCTACAGCTGACCTTGTGGAGGAAACAGAGGAGCTAAACCCGGAGAGAAACACAGCCCCTGGAAGAGAAGAACCCAAGAAGCCTGAACCCTGGCAAACGTCAGGCAGCTGTCTTGCTCCAACACTTGGCAATGGACTTTGGAGAGGGAAGAAACTTATGCTTTATGGCCTGGTAACTGTGGACTTCTACCCCAAATAAATACCCTTTATAAAGACCAACCGATTTCTGGTATTTTGTATTAGCACCCCTTTGGCTGACTAATACAGTCGCCAAGGACCTCCTTAGTTGCTAGATCCAATGTCTTCTTTCCAGTTTTCCTTGTGCTTGACCTCTCCATGGTGTTTGACATTGCTGGTTTCCTCTTTCTCCTCTTTCTTGAAACTCTTCTCTTGGTTTCTGCTTACACATTCTCTTTACTTCTCTGATAACTCTCAGCCTTCTCCTTGGGCTCCCCTCCATTACACTTCTCTTTATATGTTGGTATCTTGCTGGGTTTTGAACCACACCTTATCTGGGCACCTCTGAGCATTTAAACCAGGCAATCCACCCTAACCATGTGACCAAGACCTAAGGAAAGCTGTTTGTGTTTCTTACTCCTTAAACCCTTGTGTTTGGCCATTGGCTTCTTTCCCCCACTACTATCCTCATTCTCCCTTAGCCATATCTCTGCCTCTTCTCTCCATTACAGAGTCATTGATTTTGATAAGGTTCTTACCAGCTTTTTCTTAAGTACAGACTTTTAAAAAAAGTTATTTATAACCTCACATAAGTTGGATGCTGGAACTGAAGGGCTCTTTATTTTCCAAAATACCCTGGGATTTTAGAGTAGAAGCTGAATTGCTCTGCATAATAAAGAGATGGTAGATTTGGTGTCCCAGATTTTAAAAGATCAAGGAGAGAGAGAGACTGGTCAATTGAGAGCTGGGTGATGGAAGCTGAGAAGGACCCACAACTCATGGCTACATAAGAGAATTTGGATGAGACTGAAGCATGTCTGAAGCATGTTGTGTGATTCAATTTTACATGGACACTTGTGAGGGGACCACAGGTTTTTTGAGGCTGGCAGTGTGGACAGCCCCACATCTGAGTTATACCCAGACTATGAAGTCTCTCACTTATCACCCTGCCTCCTGCCTTGTGCGCCTTCTGATCTCCCCTCCACATGGCTGCCAGAGTGATCTTTTTAAGATATAACCCCAAGTCATTTCCCTGCTTATATCCTTTAATGTTTCCCCAACTGGTGTTTCTCAAACCTGGAGCTCATGGATCTCTAGGGACACATTCTCAGAGGTCTTGAGTACCCTTCAAGAAATTTCTTTATCTATTTTAATTTTAGGATTAGTCTTAAAAATTAATAATAATGTAAGTATAGTATGTAATACAAAATGACTGCCTTATAAACAAGCACTTTTAGGAGATTTTAGCCCCTTGGTTTGCACTTGTATTTATCAATTGGGTTGGCACCAAGTGATCTGCTGAAGTGACAGCATTTAACTTTTAATGCTGTAATTATTTTTTTATCTCAATTTCCACAGATGTATCTGTAGCACCTAGAACACTGCCTGGCACATTGTAGATATTCAATAAAGATTTGCTGAATAACTGAATGAATGATGTTTCTCAGACTGAGTTCTGTGGACAGATCCTTGGGGATCATCTACAGTTTGAGACTCTGCAGCACAACAAGTAAGGATCTTCACAACCAAGTTATCAGCTAGGAATACTCAACCAGTAATTTTACCAGATTGTCTGGACAGGATGTGGGAGTGTAGTCCTCTTTAGAAAATAAAAAAGTGAAAGTATAAAGGATTTATGTGCATTTTGAAAGGGCAGACAGGGATATGCAATTGACTTGCAAATGCAATGCAAATGACATGCAACTTCTCATGCAAATGAGCATCCTGTCTTTGGAATCAACCGCCAGGGTTTTCACTAATTTGTCTGCAATTCTAGCAGTAAATCTTTCAAGAGTTTAGGGTGGGAGTTACTTTGGTGGGAATGTGTGTGTATTGGGAGGAGGGGTGACCAGAAGGGGCTTCTTAAGAGGGAGTTACTGTGGAGCTTTAAACTGGCAGTTTAGCATATATATGAAGTTATTTTGCTGAGATATTGGGGCGGAGAATTGGGGCGGGGACATGGGAGAAAGAGTGAGGGCAATGAAATTCAACTCCTTATGCCCCTTCAGTTCTTTGGCCATCCCACATCTCCTGTCTCACCCATCTCACACCGTCAGGGCTCTGGTCTACTAGCCAGAGTAAAAAGTAGGGAGTCAGAGATCGCTGGCTCCAGATTCTCCACCATAAAGACCACAGAAAAGCCCTAATTAAGAGCTCTTGCAAAACATATATAGAGGTTTAGAGCATGGTGTGGAGTTCTGCATTTCCTAAATCTCATGACAAGCAGAATTTAGCTGAATTTCTGTTAGTCCTGTTAGAAAAGGATGGGAAGTTATAAGAAGCATGGGGGCTTTCTGAGAAATATAGCTGTTTAATCTCAATACCAATGATGCAGTATCTGACAGAATTGGAAGCTTACTTGGAAAATCTGAGGGGAAAAAGTGTTAACTGTGACTCTTTTGATTATAAAAACCTGTTCTGCCTGTCTTTGGTATGAAAGGAAATTTTTGGTTACATAGACTTTCTCCTCAGTGATTATAAAAATACTGAGCAAATGAAATAAAAAGTCTCTAGCAGATATATTTTTAATATAACTCAAAATCTGTTTTTTTTTTCCTCTGACACTTTGCTTTGCAATAAACTTGGGCAACTTATTCAACTTCTCTGAAGTTCAGTTTCCTCATCTGTAAAATAGAAATAATAGTAGAACCTTCATGAGGTGCTGGGGAGTTAAATGAGATAATGTATGCACTTACCAGAGTGACTGGCTCATAGTAAGCATTCAATAAATGTAGCTGTTTACAGTGGTCACCTGTGGATTTGCCACCTAATGCCCATTCCCCCTCCTGTGTACTGTGTGTACCCCATTCCTTCTGGTGAACCATCATCGTTTTTTAAGTTCACGTTGTTGTGGTGAAGTTGACTACATCCTCAGCACCAAGAGTACATCACAGCACATGACTTAGGTTTAAACCAATCAGACCATCCTGTCCTCTAGACCACAGTGATTGGTTCAAGAATGGGCTCATATGTAGTTACCATATGGCCCAGCAATTCCATCCCACTCCTTGGTGTATACTCAAAAGAGCTGAAAACATGTTCACACAAAAACTTGTACGTGAATGTTCATAGTAACATTCTTCATAATAGTCCCAAAGTGGAATCAATCAAAATGTACATCACCTGATGAATGGATTTAAACAAAATGTGGTAAATCTTTGCAATGGAATATTGTTCAGCAATAAAAGGGCATGGAGTATTGATTCATGCTACAACATAATGAGCCTTGAAAACATTACGGGGAAGCAGATGTGGCTCAAGCGATTGAGCTGCTGCCTACCACATGGGAGGTCCTGGGTTTGGTTCCTGGTGGCTCCTAGAGAAGATGAGCAAGACAATGAGCTGGCATGATGGGCAGGTGTGAGCTGATACAACAAGGAGACACAAAGAGGAAACACAACAAGAGACATAGCAAAGCAGGAAACTGAAGTGGCTCAAGCGATTGAGCACCTCTCTGTCACATGGGAGGTCCCAGGTTCAGTTCCTGGTGCCTCCTAAAGAGAAGACAAGCAGACACAAAGAGCACACAGTGAACAGAGACAGAGAGCAGACAGCGAGTGTGAAACAACAAGGGGGAGGGATAAATAAATAAAAATAAATCTTAAAAAAAACAACATTATGCTAAGTGGGAAAGAATTTAGGCTGTCTTTAATCTGCCTCAGGACTATGTCCATAGCATCACGTATCACCAGGTGATACATATGTGCACAGCACCTGGCACATAAACTTAACAAATTTATTAACTGACACACTCAGGTAGATGGAATATGTCTGATTTGTAATATGAAAAGTATTAGTGCAGATGTAGCTCAGTGGTTGAGCACCTGCCCCCCATGTAAGAGGTCCCAGGTTCAATCCCTAGTACTTCCTAAAAAAATAAGTAAATAAATAAATAGCCTTGACTCTAAAAACAAAACAAAACACAAGAACTTCATGAAAAGTATTAGATTTGGTGCTCAGTTAAAGCTGAGGTCTACTTGGACCCTTAGGAATACTCCATTTCACATGGTCCGTTTTGGGGCTGCAATATGCATCTGTCAGTGCATTTGAACTTCAGTTTTCTTTTTGGTTAATGAGGGGCAATAAAACCTCTCAGAATTCCCGTGATATTTAAATGACATAATAAGTGTGGGAAAGCTTCATAAACTGTAAAGTTCTATTTAATGTTAGGTTATTACTATTGCTGTCATTATTGCCCAGGGTTGGGAGTGGACAAGGCCAGAACTCCTAGACCCCTGGCACAGGGAGGGGCCCCTCAACCTTACCCTATTCTCCATTTCTCAATCCTGCCAGTTCCTCAGGAGCAGGTGTTAGGAGAGGCAAGTAGGATTCCTATGGCCTTGTAATCCAGGCCCAGCCAGTGAAAATTTATTTCCCCATAGTGCCTCTAACGATGGCTCGATAGGTCTCATAATTCCATAATGATCTTGGTGCCAGTGCCTCCCACCCTGGATGTCCCTGCAGAGGCCATGGGGAGATGGGAAGCCACACTAGCTAAACAAATAAGAATGATTAGTTGCATGTGGCCAGTCCCTTACTGCCCAAGCTGGCCTATTGTGTGCTCCAACATATGAAGTAATAAAGATGCTGCTGAGAAAACAACATCCAACTTTGAATCCTCAGCCAACTCAAGGAGCAGACTATTCCTTTTTCCAGAAAAGCCCCTAAAACCCTGTGTCCTGGGGACACTCCCATACTTCTCCTTTCCTGTGGGTCTTATTTTTAACTGGAGAGAGTGTTTGTCTACCTGGCTAATACATCTTTTCTCAACCTTTCTGAAAAAGCCCCCATACAGCCTGAGCATGGTGTATATAATGTGTGTGTTATGTGTGTAGGTCCAGGAGTGAAATAATTACTGGAGAATAAGTAGGGACAAGAAGCAGGGTCTCCTTTGTGAGTTTGTAAGTATGCAAGTGTTTTGTGTGTGACTTATCTTGGCCCAGCCTCTAGCATAGGGGTTCTTAACCTTTTTTGTTGCACTGACCCTTTGCCAGTCAGGTGAAAACCATGGGCCCCTTAGTAAGTCCACACTATACTGTGTATTATTTAATAAAAATATCATACCCACACCAACATGTTCCCCCCCAAAATAATGTTTTTTTGAATTTCAATTCAAGCTCATTGACCCCTTGTTAAGAACCCCTGCTCTAGCACAATGTCGGTGTTGTTAACAGGCATGAAATAGAATAGTACCAATAGCTAAGATATATTCAGCACTTCCTGTGTACCATGCTCTGGGCTGAATTCTTTATGATTATTATCTTATTTAATCTTCATAACAGTTGTTGAGGTCAGTACTAATATTATCTCCATTTTAGGTTTAAGGAAACTCCTCTGTAAGATTGATTAGGGTCAAGGTAACTTGCTTAGCTAGTGAGGGGCTGAGTCAAGATTTGAACTCAGTTCTGTCTGATTCTAAAGCCTGTTCTTAACTTTTATTCCACGACCCCAGCTCAGGCTTTCTGCTGATAATGATGTTGGATTTGATGATCTAACACTTTGAGATATGTCACATGGCAAACTTATTCTCTATATGTGGTCTCCCCAAGCTTTGGCACTCGGTAATCTTCATTAGGGACAGTGTCAGAGGAGGGGAGGACTCCCATTATTGGCTTGCCGACACAGGACTGTGCTAGTGTAGTCAGTTACTGCACCTGCCATGGCCAGGAGTCCCTTGCAGCTCCCTACATGGAGAAACAGCCCTGGCCCTTGTGTAGGGTAGACCAGGGGTAGGGTATATGTTGCCTTGCAACAGCCCTGCAGTAGCCTGGTTCTGATGACTCTTTCCAGTGAGGGATTGCAATGAGTTAGTCTATTCAGCCTGGCTTGCTCTAAAGACAGACTTTATTTTATTTTATTTTTTAACTTTATTTTGTACATTTAATAATTGAAAACATAAACAATTAAAACCTAAAAAGTAAACACAGATGAATAAATATATACATTTCTCAATTAAATGTAATGGATACATGTAAATTTTTTTTTTAATCAAACAATATATTACACAATATATTTGATTCATAGTAATGCAATCATAAAGTATTTGTCCTGGCTTGCTTCACTCAACATAATGTCCTCCAGGTTCATCCATGTTGCCATATGCTTTATGACTTCATTTATTCTTACAGCTGCGTAATATTCTATCGTGTGAATAGACCACAGTTTGTTTATCCATTCATCAGTTGATGGACACCTGGGTTGTTTCCAACTTTTGGCAATGGTGAATAATGTGGCTATGAACATCGGTGTGCAGATGTCTGTTGGTGTCACTGCTCTCAGTTCTTCTGGGTATATACCCAGTAGTGGTATTGCAGGGTCACATGGCAAGTCTATATTCAACTTCTTTAGGAACTGCCAAACAGTCCTCCATAGTGGTTGTACCATCCTGCATTCCCACCAACAGTGAAGAAGTGTTCCTATCTCTCCACATCCTCTCCAACACTTGTAGTTCTCTGTCTTTTTTAATAGTGGCCATTCTGATAGGTGTGCAATGATATCTCATTGTAGTTTTGATTTGCATTTCCCTAATCATGAGTGATGTTGAGCATTTCTTCATGTGTTTTTTTGCCATTTGTATTTCTTCTTGGGAGAAATGTCTATTCAAGTCTTTGGCCCATTTTTTAATTGGGTCATTTGTCTTTTTATTGTTGAGTTGTAACATCTCTTTATATATCCTGGATATTAAACCCTTATCAGATATGTGATTTCCAAATATTTTTTCCCATTGAGTTGGCTGCCTTTTCACCCTTCTGACAAAGTCCTGTGAGGTGCAAAAGTGTTTAATTTTGAGGAGGTCCCATTTATCTACTTTTTCTTTTGTTGCATGTGCTTTGGGTGTAAAGTCCAAGAAACCACCACCTACTACAAGGTCTTGAAGATGTTTCCCTACATTTTCTTCTAGTAGTTTTATGGTCCTGGCTTTTATATTTAGATCTTTGATCCATTTTGAGTTGATTCTTGTATAGGGGGTGAAATAGGGGTCCTCTTTCATTCTTTTGGTTATAGATATCCAGTTCTCCCAACACCATTTTTTGAAGAGGCTGTTTTTTTCCCATCAGCGTGGGCTTGGTAGGTTTGTGTAGGTGAGGGTATATTTCTGGATTCTCAACTCTATTCCACTGATCGATATGTCTATCTTTATGCCAGTACCATGCTGTTTTGACCACTGTAGCTTTGTAATATGTCTCAGGGTCATATTGCATGGAATCTATAAATCAGTTTGGGCAAGATTGACATCTTCACTATATTTATTCTTCCAATCCATGAACACGGAATGTCTTTCCATTTGTTTAGGTCTTTGAAAATTTCTTTTAGCATTGTTTGGTAGTTTTCTGCATATAGGTCCTGTACTTCCTTGGTTAAATTAACTCCTAGGTATTTGAGTCTTTTTGTTGCTATTGAAAATGGAATTTTCCTCCTGATTTCCTCCTCAGATTGTTCAGTACTAGTCTACAAAAACATTACTGATTTTTGCTTGTTGATCTTATATCCTGCCACTTTGCTGAACTCATTTATTAGTTCAAGTAGCTTTGTTGTGGATACTTCAGGATTTTCTAAATACAGGATCATGTCATCCGCAAACAGTGAGAGTTTTACTTCCTCTTTTCCTATTTGGACACCTTTAATTTTTTTGTCTTGTCTAATTGCCCTAGCTAGAACTTCTAGTACAATATTGAATAACAATGGTGACAGTGGGCATCCTTGTCTTGTTCCTGATCTTAGGGGGAAAGCTTTCAACCTTTCCCCATTGAGTATGATGTTGGCTGTGGGTTTTTCATATATGCCTTTTATCAGATTGAGGAATTTTCCTTTTATTCCTATCTTTTGAAGTATTTTTATCAAAAAAAGGATGTTGGATTTTGTCGAATGCCTTTTCTGCATCTATTGAGATGATCATGTGCTTTTTTTCCTTCAATTTGTTAATGTGGTGTACTACATTGATTGATTTTCTTATGTTGAACCAGCCTTGCATACCAGGAATAAATCCCACTTGGTCGTGGTGTATAAGTCTTTTGATATGCCGTTGGATTTGATCTGCAAGTATTTTGTTGAGAATTTTTGCATCTATGTTCATGAGAGAGATTGTTCTGTAATTTTCTTTTCTTGTGGAATCTTTATCTGGCTTTGGTATTAGGGTGATGTTGGCTTCATAAAATGTGTTGGGTAATTTTCCCTCCTCTTCAATATTTTGGAAGAGTTTAAACAGGATTGGTGTTAATTCTTTTAGAAATGCTTGGTAGAATTCACCTGTGAAGCCATCTGGTCCTGGACTTTTCTTTGCTGGGAGATTTTTGATGACGGATTCAATCTCCTTAATTGTGATTGGTTTGTTAAGTTCTTGTATTTCTTGTTGTGTCAGTGTAGGTTGGTTATGAGTTTCTAGAAATTTGTCCATTTCATCCAGATTGTCTAGTTTGTTGGCATATAGTTTCTCATAATATCCTCTTATGATTCTTTTTATTTCTGTGAGGTCATTTGTAATTTCCCCCCTTTCATTTCTGATTGTATTTATTTGCATCTTCTCTCTTTTTTTCTTTGTTAGTCTAGTGAGGGGTTTGTCAATTTTATTGATCTTCTCAAAGAACCAGCTTTTGGTTCTGTTGATTTTCTCTATTGCTTTTCTGTTCTCATTTTCATTTATTTCTGCTCTAATCTTTATTATTTCTGTCCTTCTTTTTGCTTTGAGATTGGTTTGCTGTTCTTTTTCTATTTTTTTTTTTAAGATTTTATTTATTTATTCATTTATCCCCCCCTTGCTGCTTGTGCTTGCTGGGTCAGCCAACCACGCCATGCGGGCGGGCCCGCCTTCACCAGGAGGCCCCGGGAACCGAACCCGGGACCTCCCACATGGTAAACGGAGGCCCCACTGATTGAGCCACAGCCGCTTCCCCCTGCTGTTCTTTTTCTAGTTTCTCAAGTTGTTCAGTTAAATCTTTGAGTTTAGCTCTTTCTTGTTTCTTAACATAGGCATTTAGGGCTATAAATTTCCCTCTCAAGACTGCCTTTGCTGTATCACATAAGTTTTTTTTTGTTTGTTTGTTTGTTTGTTTGTTTTTTTAACCGGGTGGTCCCAGGGATTGAACCCAGGTCCTTCCATATGGGAGACGGACGCCCAACCATTTGAGCCACATCCGTCCCCCCACATAAGTTTTGATACGTTGTATTCTCATTTTCATTTGCCTCAATATATTTACTGGGGACGCGGCTGTGGCTCAATCAGTGGGGCTCCCGTTTACCATATGGGAGGCCCCGGGTTCGGTTCCCGGGGCCTCCTGGTGAAGGCAAGCCCGCCCCGCACGGCGTGGTTAGCTGACCCGGCGAGCGCAAGGAGCAAGGGGGGGATAAATGAATAAATAAATAAAACATTAAAAATATATATATATATATATATATATTTACTGATTTCACTTGCAATTTCTTCTTTGACCCACTGAATATTTAGGAGTGTGTTGTTCAGTGACCACACCATTGCAAATTTCCTTTTTTCCTGTCTGTTATTGATTTCTAGTTTCATTCCATTATGATCTGAGAAGGTGCTTTGTATAATTTAAATCTTTTTATATTTATTGAGAGCTTTATTGTGACCTAACATGTGGTCTATCCTGGAGAAAGATCCATGGGCACTTGAGAAGAATGTATAACCCGCTGAGTTTGGATGCAGTGTTCTGTATATGTCTGTTAGGTCTAACTTGTTTATCATATTGTTCAAGTTCTCTGTTTCCTTGTTGATATTGGGTCTAGTTGTTCTATCTAATGATGTGAGAGGGGTGTTGAAGTCTCC
>JAKSZT010053821.1:1361486-1383974 GCA_026826555.1 Tolypeutes matacus
TCCTGATTTCCTCCTCAGATTGTTCAGTACTAGTGTACAAAAACATTACTGATTTTTGCGTGTTGATCTTATATCCTGCCACTTTGCTGAACTCATTTATTAGTTCAAGTAGCTTTGTTGTGGATACTTCAGGATTTTCTAAATACAGGATCATGTCATCCGCAAACAGTGAGAGTTTTACTTCCTCTTTTCCTATTTGGACACCTTTAATTTTTTTGTCTTGTCTAATTGCCCTAGCTAGAACTTCTAGTACAATGTTGAATAACAATGGTGACAGTGGGCATCCTTGTCTTGTTCCTGATCTTAGGGGGAAAGCTTTCAACCTTTCCCCATTGAGTATGATGTTGGCTGTGGGTTTTTCATATATGTCTTTCATCATATTGAGGAATTTTCCTTTTATTCCTATCTTTTGAAGTGTTTTTATCAAAAAAGGATGTTGGATTTTGTCAAATGCCTTTTCTGCATCTATTGAGATGATCATGTGTTTTTTTTTCGTTTAATTTGTTGATGTGGTGTATTACATTGATTGATTTTCTTATGTTGAACCAGCCTTGCATACCAGGAATAAATCCCACTTGGTCGTGATGTATAAGTCTTTTGATATGCCGTTGGATTCGATTTGCAAGTATTTTGTTGAGAATTTTTGCATCTATGTTCATTAGAGAGATTGATCTGTAATTTTCTTTTCTTGTAGAATCTTTATCTGGCTTTGGTATTAGAGTGATGTTGGTTTCATAAAATGTGTTGGGTAATTTTCCATCCTCTTCAATTTTTTGGAGGAGTTTAAACAGGATTGGTGTTAATTCTTTTTGAAATGCTTGGTAGAATTCACCTATGAAGACATCTTGCCCTGGACTTTTCTTTGCTGGGGGATTTTTGATGATGGATTCAATCTCCTTACATGTGATTGGTTTGTTAAGTTCTTGTATTTCTTGTAGCGTCAGAGTAGGTTGGTTGTGCGTTTCTAGAAATTTGTCCATTTCATCCAGGTTGTCTAGTTTGTTGGCATAGAGTTTCTCATAATATCCTCTTATGATTCTTTTTATTTCTGTGGGGTCATTTGTAACTTCCCCTCTTTCATTTCTGATTGTATTTATTTGCATCTTCTCTCTTTTTTTCTTTCTTAGTCTAGCTAGGAGTTTGTCAATTTTATGGATCTTCTCAAAGAACCAGCTTTTGGTTTTGTTGTTCTTCTCTATTTTTCTTCTGTTCTCATTTTCACTTATTTCTGCTCTAATCTTTATTATTTCTTTCCTTCTGCTTGCTCTGGGATTGGTTTGCTGTTCTTCTTCTAGTTTCTCTAGTTGTTCAGTTAAATCTTTGAGTTTAGCTCTTTCTTGTTTTTTAACATAGGCATTTAGGGCTATAAATTTCCCTCTCAAGACTGCCTTTGCTGTATCACATAAGTTTTGATACGTTGTGTTCTCATTTTCATTTGTCTCAATATATTTACTGATTTTACTTGCAATTTCTTTTTGACCCACCAATTATTTAGGAGTGTGTTGTTCAATTTCCATGCATTTGTGAATTTACTTTTTTCCTGTCTTTTATTGATTTCTAATTTCATTCCATTATGATCTGAGAAGGTGCTTTGTATAATTTCAATCTTTTTATATTTATTGAGATCTGTATTGTGACCTAACATGTGGTCTATCCTGGAGAAAGATCCATGGCACTTGAGAAGAATGTATAATCTGCTGAGTTTGGATGCAGTGTTCTGTACATGTATGTATGTTAGGTCTAACTTGTTTATCATATTGTTCAAATTCTCTGTTTCCTTGTTGATCTTCTGTCTGGTTGTTCTTTCTAATGATGTGAGTGGGGTGTTGAAGTCTCCAACAATTATTGTAGAAATGTCTATTTCTCCCTTCAGTTTTGCCAGAGTTTGTCTCATGTATTTTGGGGCACCCTGGTTAGGTGCGTAGATTTTTATGACCGTTATATCTTCCGGGTGGATCGTCCCTTTTATTAATATATAATGGCCTTCCGCATCTCTTATTACTTTTTTGCATTTGAAGTCTGTTTTGTCTGATATTAGTATAGCTACCCCTGCTCTTTTCTGTTTACTATTCTCGTGCAGTATCTTTTTCCAACCTTTTACTTTGAGCTGGCTTGTATCCTTGGGTCTGAGTTGAGTTTCTCGTAAGCAGCATATGGATGGCTCATGTTTTTTTTATCCATTCTGTCAGCCTGTATCTTTTGATTGGGAAATTTAATCCCTTCACATTCAATGATATTACTGAAAATGCACTATTTATTTCCTCCATTTTATTCTTTGGTTTTCATATGTCATCTTATTTTTGTCTCTCTTTTCACTCTTTTGGTTATCCTTTCTGCTTTTCTTTCTTCTATACTCTCCTCCAAGCCTCTCTCTCCTGTCTTTTTCTTTCAGGTTCTAAGGCTTCCTTTAATATTTCCTGCAAAGGTGGATTGTTTTTTGCAAACTCTCTTAGTTTCTGTTTGTTTGTGAATATTTTATACTCACCTTCATATTTGAAGGACAGTTTTTCTGGATAAAGAATTCTTGGCTGCCCTTGGCTGTGGCAGCCAGAGCGAAGAGCTGTGGGTCCATTGGGCTGGGGCCAGGCATTGAGGGTGTTGTGTAAACAGTTGGCTGTGTTGCAATTTAAGAATGTTCATGATTAAAAGCTGGCACAAAGTTGTGCTACTTGAAATTGAATCTTTTTATGATACAAGCTGAATCTGGGATCTCAAATTGCCTCTGACCTTTTATAAAACAGTTTATCTTCAAATAAATTTATTTTGCAATACAGCAAAAAAAAAGAATTCTTGGCTGGCAGTTCTCTTTCAGTTTCCTAATTGTATCATATCACTGTCTTCTTGCCTCCATGGTTTCTGAAGAGAAATCTGCACTAAGTTTTACTGGACGTCCCTTGTATGTAATCGTTTGATTCTCTCTTGCTGCTCTGAGAATTTTCTCTTTATCTTTGACATTTGACATTCTGAGTAGTATGTGTCTTGGCATAGGTCTATTTGGATTTCTTCTGAGGTACAGCGTGCTTCTTGGTCATGTAAGTTCATTTCTTTTGTGAGAGTTGGGGAATTTTCAGCTATTATTTCCTCAAATACTCTTTCTGCCCTTTTTCCTTTCTCTTCCCTTTCTGGATCTCCCGTGACACATTGGTTGTTGTGTTTTGTGTTGTCATTCAACTCACTGAGCCCCTGCTCAATTTTTTCCATTCTTTTCTCTCTCTGTTTTTTTCTCTCTTCAATTTTAGCTGCTCTGTCTTCGGTATCACTTATTCTTTCTTCTGTCATTTCGAGTCTGCTGTTGTATGCCTCAAATGTGTTTTTGACCTCACCTATTGTGTCTTTCATTCCCATGAACTCTGTTACTTTTCTGTTCAGGATTTCAAATTCTTCTTTGCGTTCACTCAATGTCTTCTTCTTCTTCTTTTTTTTTTTTTTTTAAAGATTTTATTTATTTATTCATTTATCCCCCCCTTGCTGTTTGTGCTCGCTGGGTCAGCTAACCACGCCGTGCGGGCAGGCTTGCCTTCACCAGGAGGCCCCGGGAGCCGAACCCGGGGCCTCCCATATGGTAAACGGGAGCCCTACTGATTGAGCCACAGCCGCTTCCCTTTTTTTTTAAATTGTAACAAAATTTTAATTAGTTTACTCCCTGAGAAATTCTGGACATTATCATCACTACGAGTGAAATAAATTTTTGATGTATCGTGCAATTAATTTTGAGGTCTTGTTTTTTCTGTGTAAAAAATGTCCTCTTTGTAAATTGCTCACAATCATGTTCCTGAGTTACCATACATAAAAAGAACACTTGGCAAACCATATTAGTTGCTACAAGAGATGCTCAGAGCATTGGAATCTCTCTCTTTGAATAACCACAATTTTAAATTGATAATTACTGAACTTTTAGCAGGCTCCAGATTTTGCTTCAAAGTATCCATTCCTGATAGTCTCTACATCCTTGTGTGTTCCCGAGTGCAGAGGTCCACATTCCATTGCCACGTGTTAGAGCAAGACAGTTGCTGGCGTTTGCCAGGGTTCATGCTTCTGGGGTTCCTCTCTTCCCGGGGCTGTGTTTCTCTCCGGGCCTAGCTCTTGTTTCTTCCACAAGGTCAGCTGGCTCCTGTTTCCTCCACAAGGTCAGCTGTAGACGATCAGGCAAACGGCTTGTTTCTCTTCTCCTGGTGCCTTCTTTCCAATATTAAAACTGCTTCTCAAAAGACTACTTCAATGTCTTCTTGATGTCATTTATCTCTTTAGCTATATTGTCTTTCAACTCATTAATTTGATTTTGGAAATTTGTGCTTATCTCACTGATTAGTTCTCTCAAATTCTGCATCTCTTCTGGGACTTTAATGTATTCCTTTTCTTGGGCCATGTCTTCTATTTTCTTAGTATGGCTCGTAATTTTTTGCTGGTGCTTAGGCATCTGGTTAGGATGTAGTTTACTCAGATGCTCAATCTCTTTCTCTTTTATAGGGATTTAATGGCAGGAGGCTGTGAGTTACCACAGCTCTTTGGTTTTTGGTTCAACCTGGATTGTTAGGATTGTCCTGCTCATTGCTCAAAACTGGGCACTGGACCCAGTAATTGGTTGTAGAGTCACTTCCTAGGGCCTTGGGCAGGGAGACTATAGAGGCCAGGAAAAGCCTCTTCTACTTATTTTTAATTTTCTTATGTGCACTTCCTTGGTCTGCCAGGAGATGGCGCTCTTTGGCAGCTCTCAATTCAATGCCTGGTGGGAGTGTATTTGTTGTGACACAGACCAGATCAATGTAGTAGAGCTTCCTGTCTGGGGGCTTATGATTCAAATTTTTGGAGACAGTTCTCCAATCTTCTCTAGAAGCCTCCTCCCTTTTCCCAGGTAGGAAATATTTCCACTCCCCTCTGAGTCCTCAACAATCAGTCCCTGTTAGTAGAGGAGGAGATTGGGAAGTTTGTATATCTTTAGCCCCTTGCAGGTTTCAGGGCAAACAATGGCGCAGACCTGCCTCTCCTGTAAGGGCTCCTGGGACACAGCGGACCAAACCCGCAAGTCAAAAGCCGAGTCAGCCCCAGGCTCTCTCTCCCCTCTCCTGTGGATTCCTCAACAATTAGTCCAGGCTAGAAGAGAGGGAGATTGTGAGGGTCGGATTTCTCCAGTCTTTCTCGCTGGCTCCCAGGGCAAACCACCGTGTGGTCCCACCTGGCCTCGAAGGGTCCGTGTGGCCCTGCCTGGCCTGGAAGGGCTTGTGGGACACAGCAGACCAAATTTGTGGGTCATAAGCTGAGTCAGCCTTAGGCTGTGTCCCTCTCTCTCCCCTTTCCTGGGGTGGTAGATCCCTGGAGCCCCCTTTGTAGTCACAGGCCCAGAGGCCTGAGAATTCTAAAGTATCTTTAGTGTGGGAGATGATGTTGGCAGCAGCAGCCACTGTTTTCAACTCACAGTTCTGTTATTGCGATTTCCCTCCTTTGTCCCTCTCTCCTCTGGGCAGTGTCCAGCCTTTGCCTGGTGTCCTAAACCCTAGAAGATCTTTTCCTAGGCTGTTTCAGCCTGTCCTCTAGCTATTTTTTGGAGGAAAAGAGAGTCCCATGTATTTCTAGTTTGCCATCTTCCTGGAAGTCCTTCTGATGCGTTGTCAAGGCTATTCTACATGTGTATGTTTGTATGTTTGATTATACATGTCTAATTGTGTAATTGTGTAAGAAATGTATCTAAGTAATACATCTGTGGGAATGTGCATTTAGTTGCGTGACAATGTTCATGTATGTGAATGCAGACTGTTTCAATTTATCTGCACATGTAAACATTTCTGTGTGCTGTATGTATGAGTCTGAATGTGTAAGTTGTGTGCACATGTGTGGGTGTTTGTGACAGGGTATATGTGTTATATATGGAGCTTGGGGCAGATTGTATTTTCCAGAGGTGGCTGCCATGATATATCCCATCCCACATGTCTTTTATACAATGTGATGTAGCTACTCCTCCTATTGAGAGGTGGAAGCTCTTTCCCTCCCCCTGAATGTGATAGACTTTTATGAAGATCTCATCCAACAGAGTATGGCAGAAGTGATGTCTATGTGACTTCCAAGGCTAGGTCATAAAAATGCCATGAACTTTTATGCCTTATTCTCTTGAGATGTTTACTCTTGGAAACCAGCCACCAAGCTGAGAAGAAGCCAAGCAACTACTTGGAGGAGCCACTTGTCTGTGTCCTGGCTGACAGCACCAGCTGAGGTCCCAACTGACAGCTAGCATCAATTACCAGCCATGTGAATGAGCATCTTGCCTTAGTTGAGCTATCCCTGATGACAGCACATGGAGGAGAGTGGATTCTTTCCTGCCAAACCCTGCCCAAATTGCAAAATGGTTGTTGTTGTTTTAAGCAACTAAGTTTTGGGATTCTTTGTTATGCAACAGTTGATAACCAGAACAGGGCTGTAGCTGTCTTCCCTATGCATATTTCTGTGGTTCAGTGTCTTTGTGGGTATGTGGGTACCTGCAGACAGTGTGCATTTGTGTCAGATGTCTGTGAACATGAGTAGGGTGTGGTTGAAGGTGCTTTGGAAACAGAATCATGGTTCTTGAGGCTCCATTTGGCCTCCGTGGGATGTTTTTCGGTGAGAACCTTTTGAAACCTTATCTGTCTTCTGGGTCTCTTATGTGTTTTTCCTTTGAACCAGAAAGGTCTGTTTAGCTGAGAGCAAATGCAGCTAAAATTTACTGACCTGCACCTGGCCCAAGCCCTCTGGTGCTGCAAAGGCCTTCCAGCAGGTGGGAAGCTGTCATCTAGAGCTCTCTCAGTTCCTGGAGATGCTGTTTTTCTTCTTTTCTTTTTCTGTTGCTGAGGAATTTAGAAATGAACCAGAGACAGAGCAGAGTACAGCCAATAGGATCCTTGAGATCTCTTGAGGGTAGAGAGGCCTAGAATCCTTGACTGCTATCAAGGAAGCTGCTGGTACCCCTGGGTATCAGGGGTACCCAGTTCTCAGGATAGAGATCTTTGGTCCCCACCCTGCCTTGGCTGCTGCAGTCCATTCTATCTGAGTGCAGCTCAGAAAGTGGAGGCTCCTGGTTCTAAAGATGCTCAGTTGATCTCCCCTGTGGAACACTTGGCTTCTATGTTGGCAGCCAGACATAGCTTTTCTGGGAACACTGAGGGCCCTGGCTTCACATTCCTGCTCTTACACTGCCTTTTAGGACTTCTAAATCATTGTTGTCCAACAGATCTTTCTGCAACGATTGAAATGTTTTATAATCTGTGCCACTCATGGCTATTGAGCACTTGAATTGTGGCTAGTGAATTGAATTTTAATTTTTATTTAATATTAATTAATGTTTAGTTACATTTATATATAGCTATTGTCTTCTGTATTGGACAGCACAGCTCTAAAGATTTCAAAGAGTTTTGTTTTATCTGAAAATTGGGGATAAAATCTGTCCTACTTACCCTTATAGGGTAGTCCAGAGCAAACTGGAGAGAAAGCCAGCAATGTGAACTGAGTGAGCTTATTCTTATACTCTTTGTTAATATTTCTGTTTAATGGCCTTTGTTGGGCTGTTTTGAATTGATCTATTTACATTCTGTATCTCTCATTTGATCCTGAACTCTTTGAGATATGAATTTGGTGGGGCTGTTTCAGAGTTTTATCCCCACAGCCAATGGCTGGAATGTAGCTGGATGCTTATGTTCAAGTGAATGTAATGTCTAGAGTCCAGAAGAGATTCCTGGCATCATGATTTGAGCTGGATGGTGAAAGCTGGATGGGCAAAGAGGAGGAGGCAAGATAGTACGGTAGTGAGGCACACCTAGGCCTTCTGCTCCCCATACTCAACATTCTAAGCCCATCAAGACAGAGTAGGAGCCAATTCCTAATGTTGAGAATGCTTCCACACAATGGTGTATCAGGCCTGTGGGAGATGAATTAAGAAGCTGATCAGAGGAGAAGACATTCTGCTCATTGAGGAAGGTCAGACTGATTATATAAATTTCTGCCTAGTCAGGGCTCTGGGGGTGGGTGCTGTGGTTTCCTCTGATTTGATTGCTAGTGGCCAGGTTGAAGGTGATTCTTCAGGCTCTCTACCCTTCCAGGCTTCAGCTCTTCTAGGAAGTGGAAAAGGGAAGCTAGAATCTCCAACAGGACTGCAAGGGAGAGACAACTTTTTGGTTGTTGTTTTCTTATTTAAAAGGAGATTTTAAATTTATTTTTGCTCAATTACAAGAGTAATACAGGGAAGTGGATGTGGCTCAAGTGATTGGGCTCCTGTCTACCATATGGGAGGTCCTGGGTTTTATTCCCGGAGCCCCCTGGTGTAGGCAAGTAGGCTCGTGCAGAGAAATCTGGTCTGCGCGGAGAGCTGGCCCACGCAGAGAGCTGGCACAACAAAAAAGAGACACAGAGGAAAAAGACAATGAGAGACACAATAAACCAGGGAGCTGAGGTGGCTCAAGTAATTGAGTGCCTCTCTTCCATGTTGGAAGATCCTAGGATTGATTCCTGGTGCCTCCTAAAAAAGAGAAGACGAGAAGACAAGCCGACACAGAAGAATGTGCAGCAAATGGATACAGAAAGCAGACAGTGAGTGCAAGTGGCAAGGTGGGGGTGAGGATAAATAAAATAACTCTTTAAAAAAAGAGTAATACAGAGAAATAAAGAGAGGGGACTATAAGCTCCTATGACCTCACCACCCACTTTGATCCCTGGACTTCTACCTTTCTGCCTTTACAGTGGTCTTCCTGGTTTGGGGGCATGTAAGTAGAGGCTTCCTGCTTATCTTGGCCCCAATACTGGCTTCAGCAGCTCAGGAGGCTAGAGTTCAGAGTTAGTTCTTCTGAGAAGGTGGTTCTCAGAAGGTTTGGGACCTGGGGTGGGGGGATATCCCTTCCCACCCACTTGAGCTGGTTAGATCTGTTCCAAGGAGGAAGCCAGGATGTTGTGAGTGCTGGCAGCTCAGTGTCCAGCTGGACTCTTTGTCTGTCATTCATTTATTCATTCATCATAAGATTTGTGCTTATTCTATTTTAAGCATCTTATTCTTGTGGCACTTTATCAATATCTTTATTATAGCATTTGCCACACTTGATTGTAATTTATCGAATTGAAATTTATCTTTTCCATTCTGAAATTTATCACTCAGGCAATAGACATTTGCAGAGCATTTCTCATCTCTCCTCATGATACTAGGCAGTGGCACAAGTTCAAATTATTCCTGGGCCCAGCTACTCTCACTGCTGTTCTGGATGTTCCATGAGGAAGTAAGCTATTTTCTGTCCTTTTCTACCTAGTTCCCAGAGAAATGCTCTATCTAGACCTTTCTCATAAATGGACACTACCCACTCATCTACTCTCCAGGGGCTTGTCCTGAGCCCTGCTCTCCTTCTCCAGGTCACCAATCAAGATTTATTCAGAGACTGTGAAGTCAGTTTTCCATCTCACTTAAGTAAACACAAACAAAAGGTAAATTGACTACTAGAAGCTCACATCAAAAAGGGAAAGGAGGGAGTGGATGTGGCTCAAGCAGCTGGGCACCCACTTCTTACATGGGAGGTCCTGGTTTTGATTCCTGGTGCCTCTAAAGAAGACTAGCAAGACAGTAAGCTGACATGAACGGCTGGTGCAGCGAGCTGACACGAGGAGACACAAGGAGACACAATAAGCAAGGAATGGATGTGGCTCAAGCGATTGGGTGCCTCCCTCCCACATGGGTTCCTGGTGCCTCCTAACAGAAGAGGAGCACATAACGAATAGACAACAGAGAGCAGACAGCAAGTGCAAACAACCAGGGGGCCGGGGGGGGGGGGGGGAGAAAAAAGAAGTAAATCTTTCAGGAAAAAAAGGTGTGTTGGCGGAAGGAATTCCAGAGTTGGGTTGATTGTTTGCTCTTGGGGGATACCTGCTTGTTTGGGTTATACCTTTCTCCACTCATGAATGACTAGTAACCATTCGTGACAGGGCTCTGAGGGCCTTAGGGAACACCCCATTTTGCTGGTCAAGTTAAGCACGTCTAGTCAAGGGGTATGTCTAGCAGGGTGGAATACAGGAAAGAGAACAGGGCTTTGGAAGACACCCAAATCTGGTGTGAATTCCCTTCTATTACTTCCTGACTGTATGACCTTGTATAAGTTCTTTAACCTCTTTTAGTCTCTGCTTCCCTATCTATAAGAAGGGGATAACAGTTCTGCTCTTAAGAAGTTGTTATGAAACATAGATATAATGTATATGCAGAATCTGGCATAGATGACATATTAGTGGTAGAGCAGAATTAGAACTCCAAGTGACTTTATTTTAAAAAATAATTGATCGTTGTCAAAAATTCACACAATACACAGGTATATAAAGTGGGTAGCTTGCAGGTGGCTTTTTTTGCGTGAGTTTTCAAAGGACGGTTTCTTGAAAGTCTGCTTCTATCCCAATCTAAGTCACAACAGCTTTACTTATCTTTACCTTCCACCCCTTGTGGTTTCTTTCTGAGGATCCTTCCTCTAGCAAGAAATTAGGCTGTTGGGAAATCAAAGAAGAAACCTCGAAGTTCCATTTTGGTTTAGCTTCGAAGTAAAACCAGGCCCGCTGGCGACACTTCAGACGTTTCTAACTCCGACGAAAAGAAACCAGAAAAAAATAGATGGGGACGAGACTTAGCATAAGGAGGTAAGCGGCGGGGCTAATAAGTCCGAGTGCGGCAAAGTGAGAGGCGGCGCCCGCGGTTCAGGCAGACTGCAATTGGGCGAGGCGGCGATAGACGTAATAGCCGCGCGCTCACGGGTCCAGACGGTCGCCGTCGCGTCTGCGTACGGGTGAGCTGGTTGCCGGTGCAGCCGCCTGGAATTGTGGGGCTTGTGTCTGCCCCTCGGCTGCCGTGCGGGAAGCCGAAGGTAGGGGCGTGAGGGCCACTCGGTCCTGAAGCTGGGCGGAGGTCTCAGGCACTGCCCGGGCCTCTTCCTGTAACCGGCTCCAGTGCCTTCCCAGCAATGTTCCAGGGTCCCCACAATCCCCCCCTCCCGCCCCCTCCCCCTTCCTACTAGTGTCTCCGGACCGCGTCGTACTGGTGAACCCTGGGCTGCTCAGTAGTGTCGGCAGGCCTGGCTGCTTAGCCCAAGTGTCAAGGGCCGCCATCCCTACATTTCTTACAACCTCTCCAATAACCCTTCTTCAGCCCTAGGACATAAGCCAGCGGTGGGGGGCGGGGAGCGAGGGGCAGGTGGCAGGTTCTGGCTTCGCCTCTTTTCTAGCTTCCTTCCCTGCTCCCTTCTCCCGGCTTCAATTTCCACATCCCGGCTAGATTAGGCAATCTCTGAGACCCCCTCCAATGTTGTCATTCTAGTTCTCGCGTGGCACCTCTGTGTCTCTTCTCCACCATATGGAATTGCGCCCTCATCTCCCTTCGTTTGTATTTCTACTCATTCGTGGTTTCCTTTGTCCTGGTACGTGTGAGGCTTGTAGGGTTTAGACTGGTGTGCCTCAAATCACCTAGGGAGTTTGTATATAGCCCTGGGCTTCACCCCCAGGGATTTCAGTAACGTGGGGCACAGGAATCTGAAATTCTCGCAGGTGATTCTGATTCAGGTCGTCCCAGAATCCTCTTGGAGAATCTGCTTCAGGGAGCAGGAGGAAATGATTTGACATGTGAGCCACTGGGAAGGGGCCCCAGGTGGGAAAGTGCAGGAATCAGGAAATACCTAACATACGAGAAAGGCAATGGGCTTTGCCCAGTAGGAGCTAGAGGGCCATTTGATGCCTTAAAAAAAAAAAAAGTATATTGACAACCGATATGTAAGATCAGTTTCCTAATAAATATTTTTAAATGACTGCCTTTGATTCAAGCCCAGTTGGCTTTCTGGCCTCCATAAAAACACAACCACAAACTGCTTTGCGGAATGGAATGGACTAGATTAACCCAGATTAGGGAAACAGATCCTGAGAAGAATGAATTCTCCTTCTTTGCTAAGAGAAGAAACTGATGTGTTAATAAACACTAACAGTGTTTGTTTTGACAGTGTGAAATATGTTTTGTTTTGTTGTTGTGTGTCTTTTTTGTCCTCACCCCAACCAAGCTTTTTTCTTCTCTGATAAAAAGTATAGTAGGATTTTGATGAGCTGGGCCTGACGATATTAGGATTGATGTTTGTGCAACGGGGTTCAGGACTTGGTCAGTGGCTTCAGTTGAGAATTTGGCTCTTGGGTTCTTAAAATGTTGTTGAGGGGAGTGGGTGTAGCTCAGTGGTTGAGCACCTGCTTCACATGTACAAGGTTCAGGATTCAATCCCTGGTACTCCAAAAAACCAAAAATGGTTGCTACACCAGATTTATTTTAGCCTTTCTTTCTTTTTTTTTGAGGTACCGGGGACCTCATATGTGGGAGGCTGGCACTCAACCACTGAGCCACATTGGCTCCCCTGGGTTGGCTCATTGTTTGTTTGTTGTTTTTTGCTCGTAATCTGCTTGTTTTGCATTGTCTGTTTTCTTTAGGAGTCACCAGGAACCAAACCCGGGACCTCCCATGTGGGAGGCTGGTGCTGAACTGTTTGAGCCACATCAGCTCCTTGCTCATTTGTTGTCTGCTGCTTGCTGTCTGCTGTTTACAATTCATGGGAATGGGAATATCATGTTAGGGCTGTGGTGGCCCAAGAATCAAAAGTTGCCTGGTACTCTGATTTCTGTTCTTTTCCCCTTTCCTACTGTCTTCTGAAGACTAGCTATTACTTGTTTATCTGCAGAGGCCAATTTTGAGCCCTGATATCCTTCATTGGCAGGAAAAAAAGACTAATTAAGTGAAACTGAAAAGTTACAAAATAGATTTTAAAATAACAAAAATGATAGAGGTTAATTCTCCAAGGAGTGGTGTTCTTTATAATGTTGTATGGGAGTGTGGGAGTGGGGCTTGAGTGTGGTATCACCTAAGAGATAAGGCCATTGTCCAAACCAGTTTTGAAATTCCACCTCTGGAATTATCTTCAGAGACATTTTTAAACAATGTACATCTCATTGTATGTGTATCCCCAAATGGCATGGTTAAGGAACCTTGTCACCTGACTTGTTTTCAGTTCTTTTTGTTTTTAAAGATTTTTATTAATTTATTCCTCTCCTTTGTTGTTTTGTGCTCACTATCTACTCTCTGTGTCCATTCGCTGTGTGCTCTGTGTCTGCTTGTCTTCTTTTTAGGAGATACTGGGCATTGAACCTGGGTCCTCCCATGTGGGAGAGAGGCGCTCAATACCTTGAGCCATCTCAATTCCCTGCTTTGTTGTGTTTCATGTTGTGTTTCCTCTTTGTGTCTTCTTGTTGCATCATCTTGTTGCATCAGCTCGCCATGCCTGCCCATTGCACCAGCTGCCTGTCTTGCTCATCCTCTCCAGGAGGCACCAGGAACCGAACCCAGGACCTCCCATGTGGTAGGCAGGAGCTCAGTAACTTGAGCCACATCCACTTCCCTCTTCAGTTCTTCTGAGGTGGACATAATAGTTTTTTTTTTTTTTTCAATCCCCCACCCCCACCCCGGATGGTTCTCGTCTGTCTGCTCATTGTTTGCTCACCTTCTCCAGGAGGCACCGGGAACTGAACCTGGGACTTCCCAAATGGGAGGTGAGTGCCCAACGGCCTGAGCCACATCTGCTCCCCACGGGCTGCGGCGTCTGCTGACTTGTGGCATTTGCTCATTTAGGTGTCTAACTCATTGTGGCAGGTGTGGCATCTGCTTGTCTTCTTTAGGAGGCACTGGAACCTGAACCCCAGACAAACCATGTGGTAGGCAGGTGCCCAACTGATTGTGTCACATCCACTTCTCCCATAATAGGTTTTTGGACTCTGGCGAACATCAGTTTTGATCCTGAGTCTACCACTTATTAGCCACATGATCTTGGACAAGTTACTTCACCTCTTTTTTTTTTTTTTTTTAATTTTTTTTTTTTTTTAATTTTATTTTTATTTATTCATTCATCCTCCCCCCACTGCTTGTGCTTGCCGGGTCAGCCAACCACGCCGCGCGGGCGGGCCCGCCCCCACCAGGAGGCCCCGGGAACCGAACCCGGGGCCTCCCACATGGCAAACGGGAGCCCCACTGATTGAAGTTACTTCACCTCTTAGTCTCAGTTCTTCACTCCATAAAATGGGAACAATACTTTGAAGAGTGGCTAAATGAGGTAATACACATGGAAGCTTTTGGAACATAGTAGGAATGCTAAATGTTTGTTTCTGCTCAAAGAATGAAAATTTGTTATTAAAGAGAATATTCAAAAGAATATGTTCATCTTTAGAGGTGAGTTGTACCTTTTTCCAGATAGGTGGATACTTTCTAATTCTCTTCCCCTTTATATCAATATGTTTGTGGATTTGTATGCTGACCTGCCACCTGTGTTTTTCTTCATTCATTTTCTATTCTTGCCTAAGTGAAGCTGTGCTGCCAAAGGCTGTCTGCCAGTCTCTTGGAATAAGCCTCTTTTTTTTAGGAGAGCTAATCTGAACATTTTTACAGTGCCAGCCCCTTGGTTGTGTATTCCTGGGGTCCCAGCAGGTGCTTAGATCACGCTCTGTAGCACAGGCATCTCTAACTCCTGAATTTGATGTCAATTTGGAGACCCATCCTTGTGGAGCTAATCTTTTCTCTTTCTGAGCAAGGATGAATACTTTATCCTTTTCTGAATCTGCCTTAAGCTGCAAGCCTTAGTCTTCCACAGCAGAGAGCTTCGTATTTTAATTATTTGTGGTCTAAAGAGGGAATATCCTGCCCTTTTCTTTTCATCATTTACTTTCACCTAAGGCATCGCTGCTGAGTAGAAGAGGAGGAGAATAGCCTGTCACCATTCAGTTGGGGCTTTGGGTAATCCCTGATTCCTAGCACCAACAATAACTATGTTTGTCTTTGGGACAAAACCTTCCTGTAAAAGGTTCAAGCTGCTTAGGACACATGTGGAGAACCTCATGGAATCTTCCTGAAAAATGATTGGTTTGTGAGTAGTTCACATCTGGCATCCTTATTTGTGCAATTTCTTACCCTGGAGATAGACTCCACTAGCAACAGAGCTATGTTCAGTCTATTCCTGTAGTTCCTTTAGGTTCCACCAGGCAGCTGGGGGTGGGGGATTATAAACTAGGCTGTGGTTGTGCTGGTTAACTGTGTCTACCCTCTTATCCTCCTGGTACTGCTCTTGGCTTTGGTGTTTGAGGCATTGAGAAGGAAGTGGCATAAACAATGCATGTGTAATATTCTATGCCAAGGCCTTGAGGGAGATCAGGGAAGAGAGACCTGAGCCCAGGTGCAGTTTTATTTAAATCCAGGTCTATTTGATTCCAAAGCTGGATTTGTGAGCTAACCCTAGAGCTCTTTCTGTTTTACTGTGCTGCCTCCCTGATAAGTTATCAGCAGGATATTTGACCTTTAGACTTACTTTTCTGGAGGACCTTCTAAGTGCCCAGGCCCTGTGTAAGACATTGTGGACACTAAAGTGAAAAAGAGAATTCCTGCTGCTGAAGTGTTCACTGAGTTGTTTTTCCAGGGTGGGAATGCCTTAAGGCCAGTGCCCTTGTCATGCTCTCCTGGTTGGGCCCCTTGTGAAATGGCTGGCAGTAGTAAAGACTGTCATGGAAAGAATTAAGCTCCTTGGCCTTTAGGAGGGTCAAAGCTGTAAATTTGTCCCTACTAATTTCATTTTCCAACCAGTTGAGTTGTTTCTAATCAGCTGAGCATGTTGTCCATAGGGTGTAACCAAAATGGTGTAGCAGGTCCAGTAAACTTCTTGGGTGTAAAATGTTTGTGAGCCTAAGAATTAGTAAGAGTGACATTTCTGCTTTGCATATCGATATTCCTAATAATTCAGAGCAGAAGTTTGTCCCTTTCTGAAGTTGGAGATTGTCTTAAAGCCTAATTCTGTTAAGAGGATCAGAGAAGAAATGGGATGGGGGTGGATGTGGGTATGGGAGAGATGAGTTTTTACCAAAGGGGCTAGAATTGAGTTTATTCCTTATTTTTGTTTTCTTTCAGACCTTAGACCTTTGAGGTGTTCCATTTATCATTTATTTCTCTGGTGTCTACTGGGTCTTCCCTTTTCAGAGTTGAGCCAGCTGTGTTGGCTCTGGTGTTCCCACCTGGGTGCTGGATCCTTTGGGTAATGTCTGATGTTTAGCCCATGTCACATTTTCACATCCACAGAAAAATGGGGAAGGGTATGCTTCCAAGGTCTGCTCACTGGCTGTGTTATAACTGAGAAAGTTCTTGATTATGCCTTTTTATTACCACTTAGTATCATCACAGGCAGAGGAACATCCCTCAGCTGTCAGTGAACTGATCACCACATCTAGTCACTTCTTTCTCTGCAAATAGTCTGCCCTCTCTGTGTTGTGAGAGACAGAAGTTCTAAAAACTGGAAGAAGAATGTGAGATACCTCCAAAAGGTCCGGTGAGGAAGACTTTTGCCTGTATACTTGTAAATGGACATTTCTTTACCTCTGGGAATAGTCACATGCTTAAATGGCTTTCATTTCTGTGAGGCTCCCAAGGGGGTAGCAGCTTTCTATCAAACTCTAGAAAACTATCAGGTATCAGTCTAGTGGAAATAACATGAAGTAGGACAATCGATATAGACAACATTAATTGGTCACTCTTTGAGTCCAATGGGCCGCAGGTATTAGATCCTTGGGCTAGCTCCTAAGCAAAGTGTTTAAAGTTAATTTCACTTCCCCCCATCATCCTGAAGACAAGTTTCCATCCTTGGGCTCAGTTGCTGAAGTGTAAAATCATGATGTGACTGGACTAGAAGAAATCATCCTAGAGATCTTTATAGCTATTTCCTTGCAACCACCAGGGCTGGATCTAGTACAGCTCCAAGGTGTGGCTATTTGTGGGTGAATGAAGACTCAAGTTCTGTTGCTCTAGTTCTGCTTCTGCCCAAAAGCTCTGTTTTGTAAAATAGGTAGCATTCAGTGGGTTCTTATTTTACTGGTGACAAAACTGAGCCCCAGGGAAGTGAAGTGGGCCACATACCTTTTTTTTTTTTTTAATATATTTTTTATTAAAGAAGTTGTGAACTTACAAAACAATTATGCACATGTGTGGAATTCCCACACAACACCCCTTCATCAACTCACTACACTGTTGTGGAATATTTGTTACAGATTATGAGATAATATCAAACTATTACCACTAACTACGGTCCATAGCGTACATTTGGCATATTTTTTTCCATACCCCCTGTGGCAGTTTGATATTATTTTTGAATTCCAAAAAGAGATACTGATTATGTTTGTAAACTGGACTGTTTCTCTGGGCATGATACCCTTTGATTCAACTGAGATGTCTAATTAAATTATGTTAAGATTAGGACTTTGATTCAACTACATCATTAGAGTGCCCAGCCCCTTGGTGGGCTGATAAAACAGACTTTCACACGGAAGTAGAGACACAGAGAAGAACAACACAGAGAAAGAGAGACAGCTCCATAGACACAGCAGAGGCTTTGGGAAGAGAGATGAACTTGATAGTCTATAGCTGACCTTGTGAAGAGACCAAAGCAGCTGTGCCCAGAAAGAAATAAGCCCTGGGGAGAGAGACGAGCCTTATGTCAGCCTATATTTGAGATTGGAAGAAGCTGGGACCACGGAGCCTTAAGAGGAAGAAGGCAGGCTAAACCCTTGCAGACGTTGCCTGCCATCTTGCTTCAACACGTGGCCATTGACTTTGGGTAAGAAAGTACATCTTAAAAAAAAAAACAAAAAACAAAAAACAAAAAATAATGGGGTCGGATGTGGCTCAACTGGTTGGGCGTCCGTCTCCCATATGGAGGGACCCGGGTTCGATCTCCGGGACCTCCCAGTAAAAGAAAAAAAAAACAAAAAAAACCCAAAACAAAACAAAACAAAAAGAAAGTACTTCTTATGGTACCTTTAGTTGGACTCTTTAGGACCTTGTGACTGTAAACTTCTACTCCAAATAAATACCTTTCTAAAAGTCAACAGATTTATGGTACTTTGCATCAGCACCCCTTTGGCTGACTGATATACCCCCCTATTATTATTATTATTAATTTATTAAATTAACTTTATTTTTTCTTTTTGTGTAAATTTCTATGAGTCATCTCCCGCCACACACACACTTGCTGTCTGTGTCCACTCGCTGGGTGATCCTCTGTGTCTTTCTTGCCTTCTCTTCACATTTTTCTCCTCCAGGCTTCACCGGGATTCGATCCAAGGGACCTCCGATGTGGGAGAGAGGCACCCTGTCACTTGCGCCACCTCAGTTCCTGGTTTCTGGTGTGTCTTGCCTTGACTCTCCCCTGCGTCTCTCTTCTGCTGAGTCATCATCTTGCTGTGTGGCTCGCCATGCGTCTGTGTGGGCCTGGGCTTGCCATGTGGGCCTGGCTCGCCTTTTTTTTTCTACCAGGAGTTCCCAGGGATTGAACCCCGGGTCCTCTCTATGGTAGACGGATGCCCAACCACTTGAGCCACATCTGCTTCCCACACTCCCCTATTATTTACACAGTACATCTTTGGCATTGATGCAAGAATAGTACAGTATTGCTGTTAACTATAGTCCATAGGTTACATCAATTGTTTTTTTCCATGCTTCTCTACATCCCCACCATCCTGCAATAGTGATGTATATCTGTTCTAGTTCACAGAAGGACATTCTTGAATTTATACTATTAATCACAATTCTCATCCACCTCTGGGTTCACATACCTTTTTTAGGTTCACCAGTATATGAGCAGCAGAGCTGTGACTCAAGCCAGGGGCTCACACCCGCAGGCCATAGAAGTTGCTAGAATTGTTTAAAATGTTATAAAGAATGCAAGAAACCATTATAGTTAAAAATCTCCAGGGAAGAAGACCCCATCTCCACTGGCTATCTTGTCCATTATCTTAAAACCCTCACTGTGAGTTTCCGTTGACATACTGGTTTTTCTCCTACTCGTGTCGAAGTGTGTTTCATCTTGTTCCTACTTCAGAGGAAATAGATCGACGTTTCCCCCAGTATTAGGAGCAAAGAAATAATGCTCAGGCTAGACTGCTGTATTTTCTGTCAAGAATGGTCCTGGGTGCACCAGAGGACTGTATCTGGTGACATAAGCAAATCTTCAATACATCTTTAAAAGGCAGAGAGAGGAAAGGAATGAATAGTATGTCAGAATGGTTTAAAAACACTTTGGAGTAAGTCTTAGTTGGGTTTATTTTCTGCTATCTACTTACTAGCTGTCAGATTTTGGGCAGTTATTTCTTTTCTCTAAGCCTTGGTTTCCTGATCTGTAAAATGGAAATAGTAATACTTTTGTAGCTGTCTTGAGAATTAGTTGAGAGAATATATGGAAAGTGCTTCTTCTGGCCCAATTTAAGGGCTTTATATTATCTGTATTATCATCATCAACAATGACAGCACCAGCAGTTTCCAGTTCCAGACCCAAGACTTAGTTTGAGCTAAATTATGCTGATCAAGCAAGTTTTATCTTAGCCATTGCATCATTGTCTGTCTTCTTGGTTGGTTGATTATTCCTATTAGCAGTAACATCTAGTTCATGTTGAATAACTAAAAGTTGTGTGTAGCAAATAACTTCACAGCCTTCCTGCTGTCTCCCTGGGTGCAGTTTTCACCTTTCTGAGGAGGTTTTTTTCTAAACAGGAGCCTGAGCTAGTGGACTATGTTTTCTGGGCAGTGTCTGACACGGGGATTTTATTGGAGCAGGGCTGGCTGGTCCAGAAGCTTGTCTGGGGCACTCAGAGTGTGTTCTCTTTGTTTCTTGCATTCTGCTCTTCAGCCAGACATGAAGCAGTTACCTCTTAAGGGACACTTGACTTCTGTCATGGCTTTCCTCTGATTTGTATGCCCACTTTTGGTCCTTGTGCAAGGTTAGGAAGGCACAGTCAAATACACTTGACCGAGATTTTGTGTTCAAGTTGACTCTCTCTGCCTTTGAGGTTTATAGTTGGTTCAATGTAGCAATGGGAGTGAGAATGGGAGTGTGAGGGGAAAGAGCCCCTGAAGCCACCCCCATTATATTGATTTCAAGCTGAGTTTTTAAACAATCCAAGCACCATCATAACCATAACCTGTGCCTTCTCTGAATGAAGAAAATACCGTAAAACCTTGTTGTGTTAACATTGTTTCAAGGAAGTGCCATTGTCTTGGATTTTTCGGTGAGCCTCTGAGAGGCTAGTCTTATTGCTTCCCCTATTTCCTATTACTGGTCCAAGTTATTACAGGAGCCTCCTCCTCTCTCTCTCTCTCTTTTTTTTTTTTCCCCCCCAATACAAAAATTTATTAATGAGATTTTTTTCCCCCCTTATTCTTTCTTTTTTGTACTACCTTCTTGAATTCGTGTTTTTTTTTTAATCAAACAGTATATTACACAATATATTTGGTTTATAGTAATGCATTCATACAGTATTTGTCCTTTTGTGTCTGGCTTGCTTCACTCAATATAATGTCCTCCAGGTTCATCCATGTTGCCATTTGCTTTATGACTTCATTTCTTCTTGCAGCTGCATAATATTCCATCGTGTGAATAGACCACAGTTTGTTTATCCATTCATCTGTTGATGGACACCTGGGTTGTTTCCAGCTTTTGGCAATGGTGAATAATGTGGCTATGAACATCGGTGTGCAGATGTCTGTTTGTGTCACTGCTCTCAGTTCTTCTGGGTATATAACCAAGTCTATACATGGCAAATCTATATTCAACTTCTTTAGGAACTGCCAAACAGTCCTCCATAGTGGTTGTACCATCCTGCATTCCCACCAATAGTGAAGAAGTGTTCCTATCTCTCCACATCCTCTCCAACACTTGTAGTTCTCTGTCTTTTTCATAGTGGCCATTCTGATAGGTGTGAAATGATATCTCATTGTTGTTTTGATTTGCATTTCCCTAATCATGAGTGATGTTGAGCATTTCTTCATGTGTTTTTTTGCCATTTGTGTTTCTTCTTCGGAGAAATGTCTCTTCAAGTCTTTGGCCCATTTTTTAATTGGGTCATTTGTCTTTTTATTGTTGAGTTGTAACATCTCTTTATATATCCTGGATATTAAATCCTTATCAGATATGTGATTTCTAAATATTTTTTCCCATTGAGTCGGCTGCCTTTTCACCTTTCTGACAAAGTCCTGTGAGGTGCAAAAGTGTTTAATTTTGAGGAGGTCCCATTTATCTACTTTTTCTTTTGTTGCACGTGCTTTGGGTGTGAGGTCCAAGAAACCACCACCTACTACAAGGTCTTGAAGATGTTTCACTATATTTTTTTCTAGTAGTTTTATGGTCCTGGCTTTTATATTTAGATCTTTGATCCATTTTGAGTTGATTCTTGTATAGGGGGTGAGATAGGGGTCCTCTTTCATTCTTTTGGTTATAGATATCCAGTTCTCCCAACACCATTTGTTGAAGAGACTGTTTTTTCCCATCAGCGTGGGCTTGGTAGGTTTGTCAAAAACCAGTTGACAGGGAGGCGGCTGTGGCTCAATCAGTGGGGCTCCCGTTTGCCATATGGGGGGCCCCGGGTTCGGTTCCCGGGGCCTCCTGGTGGGGGCGGGCCCGCCCGCACGTCGTGGTTGGCTGGCCCGGCGAGCACAAGCAGCGAGGGGGGGATGAATGAATAAATAAATAAAAAATCTTAAAACAACAACAACAACAACAAAAAAAAACCCAGTTGACTGTATAGGTGAGGGTATATTTATGGATTCTCAATTCTATTCCACTGGTCGATGTGTCTTTCTTTATGCCAGTACCATGCTGTTCTGACCACTGTAGCTTTGTAATATGTTTCAAGGTCAGGCAGTGAAATTCCTCCCACATTGCTCTTCTTTTTTAGAATCCTTTTGGCTATTCGGGTGCACTTACCCTTCCAGATGAATTTGGTAATTGCCTTCTCTAATTCTGTAAAGTAAGCTGTTGGGATTTTGATTGGTATTGCATTGAATCTATAAATCAGTTTGGGCAAGATTAACATCTTCACGATATTTATTCTTCCAATCCTTGAACATTGAATGTCTTTCCATTTGTTTAGGTCTTTTTAAATTTCTTTTAGCATTGTTTTGTAGTTTTCTGCATATAGGTCCTTGGTTAAATTAACTCCTAGGTATTTGAGTATTTGTGTAGCTATTGAAAATGGAATTTTCCACCTGATTTCCTCCTCAGATTGTTCTGTACTAATGTACTAAAACATTACTGATTTTTGCGTGTTGATCTTATATCCTGCCACTTTGCTGAACTCATTTATTAGTTCAAGTAGCTTTGTTGTGGATACTTCAGAATTTTCTAAATACAGGATCCTGTCATCTGCAAACAGTGAGAGTTTTACTTCCTCTTTTCCTATTTGGACACCTTAATTTTTTTGTCTTGTCTAATTGCCCTCGCTAGAACTCCTAGTACAATGTTGAATAACAATGGTGACAGTGGGCATCCTTGTCTTGTTCCTGATCTTAGGGAGAAAGCTTTCAACCTTTCCCCATGGAGTATGATGTTGGCTGTTGGTTTTTCATATATGCCTTTCATCATATTGAGGAATTTTCCTTTTATTCCTATCTTTTGAAGTATTTTTATCAAAAAA
>JAKSZT010053821.1:1384374-1423955 GCA_026826555.1 Tolypeutes matacus
TTTAAAGATTTTATTTATTTATTCATTTATCCCCCCCTTGCTGCTTGTGCTCGCCGGGCCAGCCAACCACGCCGTGCGGGCGGGCCCGCCCTCACCAGGAGGCCCCGGGAACCGAACCCAGGGCCTCCCATATGGTAAACGGGAGCCCTACTGGTTGAGCCACAGCCGCTTCCCTCCAGACTTCTCTTGTAACGCCCTCCTTTTCCCAGCTAGGAAATATTTCCACTCCCTTCTGAATCCTCAACAGTAAGTCCCTGTTAGTAGAGGAGGAGATTGGGAGGTTTGTATATCTTTATCCCCTTGCAGGCTCCAAGGCAAACAATGGCGCAGCCCCACCCAGCCTGGAAGGGCTCTCAGGACAGGGCAGACCAAACCTGGGAGTCAAAAGCAGGGTCAGCCCCAGGCTCTCTCTCTCCTCAGTCCAGGCTAGAAGAGAGGGAGGTTGAGAGGGTTGGATTTCTACAGACCTTCTTAGGCTCCCAGGGCAAACCACCGTGTGGAAGGGTCCCTGGGGCTCTGCAGCCCAAATTTGGGGGTCAGAACCTGAGTCAGCCTAAGGCCGTGTCCCTCTCTCTCCCCTTTCTGGGAGTGGCAGATCCCTGAAGCCCCCTTTGTCTGTGGTCGCAAGCCCAGAGGCCAGAGAATTCTGAAGAGTGTGGGGGAGGGTGCTGGCAGCAGCAGAAGCTGCTACTTGCAACTCATTGTTCAGTTGTTGTGATTTCCCTCTTCTGTCCCTCTCTCCTCTGGGTGGTGTGCAGCCTTCCTAAATCCTAGAAGATATTTTTCGGGGCTGTTTCAGCTTGTCCTCTAGCTATTTTTCTGGCGTTCTCTCTCTTTTTTAAAGATTTATTTCTTTATTTTACTTTTATCCATTTTAACCCCCTTCTTCCCCCCTGTTTTTACTGTTTTGTGTCCATTTGCTGGGCAATTCTCTATGTCTGTTTCCTGCCCTCTATTCTCCTCCTTCTCCTCCTGTCTTCACTGGGATTCCGTCCTGGGAACCTCCGATGTGGGAGAGAGGCATTCTGCTACCTGCGCCACCTTAGTTCCTGGTTTTTCGGTGCATCTCGTCTTGGCTCTGCATTGTGTCACTCTACTGTTACGTCATCATCTTGCTGCATGGCTCAGTGGGGCCTGGCAGCCTGCATGCCTTCTAGATTTTTTTTTATTTTACTGGGAGGGGATCGAACCCAGGTTCCTCCTTATGGGAGATGGATGCCCAACCATTTGAGCCACATCCATTCCCTCCTCCTATCTCTTGTTTCAACTTCTTCCAGGTCATTGTATTCTACTGCCACTACCTGTACACAATGCTGATCAGAGGTTACTCTGCCTGCTGAGTAAATTCCAAATGTATTAGTTATCCTGGTGTTCCAAGCCTATTGCAAGTGTATCTCTATCTCTGTTTTAATCATATCTTCTACCATCATCCACATATACATTTGGCTGCTGATAAACTGGTCCTTGTGCTCCTCCAAGCATGCCTCATGTTTGTGCCTCTGCCAGTTCCTTTTGTCCAGAATACCTTTTCCTGTGTAACCTACTTTATGCTTTAGACCCACCTTCTTCATCGAATTTTGCCTGATACCTACTCTTCTGTATCCCCATAGCAACACCTTGATTAGAGAATTCAGCTCACTTTATCCTGGTTAGTTGTTTGTCTCTTATTATGTGAGCTTCTCAAGAACGTGGGTTATGCTTTATTTGCATCCCCAGCATGATGCTGATGTAACAGGGACATCATAAATGCTTGTTGATTGAATGAATTCATGAAAGCCTGAGAAATAGCAATCCTGTTCAAATCCCTCTTCTTCCCTGAAGCATTCCTGGACTGTTCTCTGGCCACAGTATGTTTAGCATGCTCAACTCCCAGAGCCCTTTGTATCTGAACCAGTTTGATTCCTTAGAGTCAATCCAATTTCTCCCAATTGGATTTTCAATTTCTGGACAGAAGAAATTGCATCCCTCATTCCTCTTTATGTTCCTACCCCCCCCCAGCATAATCCTGGCACATAGTGGATGTTCAATAAATCTTGTGAATGCAAGAGTCTTGCTCTTTGGTCAACTGATGTTTCTGCTAGTTGATCAGCTGCCTCTGTCACTCACTGGCAAGGGATCTCCAACTGTAGCAGTTTGATGTAATTATGAATTCCAAAAATAGATATTGGATCATGCCTGTAAACTGATCTGCTAATCTGGGCATGATTAAGTTATGATTAGGGCATTAACTGGGCCACATCAGTAGGGTGTTGAGCCCCACCCCTAGGTGGGGCGGGAATCAAATATAAAAGGCATGGCAAAGGACACAGTTTTAGCAGTTCTGATGTTGGAATCTTGAGCTGGAGCCCCAGGAAGTAAGAGAGCTTGGTTGTGAGGAAGGCGAGAAGGCCCCGGGAAAAGTGATGAGTCATTCATTTGAGAGTTCACAGCTGGCCTTGTGGAAAAAGGCAAAGCTTAGAGAGCCTCATAGCCTATAGCTGACCTTATGGAGGAAATAGAGTCGTTGAGCCCGGAGAGAAATGGAGCCCCGGGAAGAGAGGAACCCAAGAAACCTGAACCCTGCCGAACATCGGCAGCTGTCTTGCTCCAACATGTGGCAATGGACTTGATGAGGGAAGAAACTTACGCTTTATGGTCTGGTAACTATGGACTTCTACCCCCAATAAATACCCTTTATAAAAACCAACCGATTTCTGGTATTTTGCATCAGCACCCCTTTGGCTGACTAATACACCAACTTAGACGTTTTTAGGGCTAGGCAGGGAACAATCCATGTGATGCATCAGAGAATGATAGGCCTGTGTCAAACTGGAGAGCTTGTGCCCTGTGAGAGGTACAGTTGCTACTCAGCTCATTGTCGTCAGAAGTGAGTGTGGCTCTACCATGACCTGATAATCGCATATTACAGGAGAAGCCAGAAATCCACATTTTTACGTGAAATCCCCAGGGACTACCAAAGCACATCTATGGTCCAGATTTGACCTATAGACTACCCATTTATGACTTCTGGATAGAGGGTGGAGTTTCATACATTTAAATTCTTGTGGAGGAAGAAATGGAGGAGAGACGTAACCTGAAAGCTCTTGAGGAAGTTTTGGTGAAAGCCTAGGTTTGGTTGAGAGTGTTCTGATTTTCTGTGGGAGTAATTTAGTCTCTTGCACTGGTCTTACAGAGCATCAACTATGGTTTTGGGCTTCATCCTCCCTTATATTCTGATTTCTTTGGGCTATGAAATGCAAATTTTGCCCCTAGAAAGATGGCGATCCAGGGATTTCTGTGAGTTTTACCCACTGTCTGCTGAGGTAGATTTGATGCTACTTCAGGGACCTGGTGGTCAGACTGGTACAACATGAGGATTTAGGGCCAGGCTTGGCTCCAGAGACCCCTTGTGTAATGACATCTCTGAGAAGGGGTGCTGGGTAAACATACACAACAGAAAGGGAAATATAGTGTACAAAATCATTGCCTAAATGCAGTCAGCCAAGAGGCAAAGCAGTATAGTAGCTGGAAATGAGCACCTCCGTGAGCCTTTAGCAGGGTAATATCTTTTCTTTTTTTTTTTTTTTTACCGGGAGGTCCCGGGGATCGAACCCGGGTCTCTCCATATGGTAGACGGACGCCGAACCTCTTGAGCCACATCCGTTTCCCAGGGTAATATCTTAACCTCTGGCTGTCTCATTCTTTTCATAGTCTCTGAGTGCCCCTGGCAGTGCTTATTTACTTGACTTTAACTTTCTATATCTGAGAATGCTGCCATTAATGGTATCCCCATTTGAGGCAGAATGTAGCTGTTTGGAATATCATTGGAAGGATATATGAGAAACTGAAAAACAGGGGTTGCCTCTGGTGAGGGGCCCTGGGTGGCTGCAGAATAGGAGAGGAGGGAGAATTACTTTTCACTGTATATCTTGGTGTGCCTTTTCAAATTTGAACCATGTGCATGTATTGTTATTTATTTATTTCACTGTACATGGGCAGACCCAAGTGTGGTCTGTTCTTCGAGTTCCACTCTGTATTTACTTTACTCCTGAAGTGTGGGCTTCTCTGCAAAAGAAGAGTAACTGTAAACTGCCAGTAGGAGGTAACAGCTTTGCCTCTCTGCTCCCCAGAAGTGTCTTAGGTGTTCTTATGCAAGGGTCTTCTGGAATAACAATCAGGTCTAGTGTAGATCCAGTGTTTTACTTTTTTTTTTTTTTAATGGGCTTTCAAATACATTATTTTATCTGACCCTTACAACATCCCCATTTTATGGAGGGAAGAAATTTAGGTTTGGGGATTCTAAATGACTTACCCAGAGTCATACAGCTAGTAATGGCAGAACTGTAACTCATCCATGTAGCCTTACCTCATTCATGCCCCTTGCTCTTAGTATTTTTTATTTTTATTTTTTATTTTATTTATCCCCGCCTTGCTGCTTGTGCTTGCTGTATCCATTTGCTTTGCGTTTTCTGTGTCTGCTTGTCTCCCTTTGTTGCATCATCTTGCTGTGTCAGCTCACTCACCGTGCTGTGCGGGCCATTGGCTCACCGTGCTGTGTGGGCCGGCTTGCCTTCACCAGGAGGCCCCGGGAATCAAACCTGGGGCCTCCCATATGGTAAATGGGAGCCCAACCAATTGAGCCACAGCTCCTTCCCCTCTTAGTTTTTTTGACAATGGCATAGTCCTCTCTTTTTTGAATTCTTTTATGGGTTTCCAGAGCTGTTTCAGTTGGGGCAAGAGTGGAGCTGTGGTACCTCCTTTTTCCTCTTTCTTCAGGATACTCAGTCTTCTCTGGAATCAAGGGGTCATTAGTAGGTTTCTCCATTTTCTAGATAGTGTAAATTAAGGCTTCATCTGGGTGGTAAAGGGAAGCTCAAACGGACAGCCTGGTTTCCTATTCTTTGCTAAGTATTATAGCTGGTATTAAGCAGAGAGCTTCGTTTCCAGGTTACAAATCTTTTTAGCAAAGAAATATGTGTGGAATAGAATTGGAAGGCCTCGTGTAGTCCTTGGATATAATGTAATGCTCCACATCCCAGAGAGAGTAAACATTGTAAAGTGCACAGAATAGGTTTAGATTAATATCCTGACAATATATGGCTTGGCATGTAGGGCATTCCTTGGAGACCCATCTCGCCATACACAGCCTGCCTTTGCTGAATGGCCCCTTTTGGCAGGTCTTCCCAGCAGCCATTGTGCACCTAGATGAGCCATCAGCTTCCCTAAGTTTCAAAAAAAAATTTTTTTTTATTGATGAAAGTCCTCACACTGTAGGCAAAATAAACAGACAGATCTAGCGACAGTGTGTTTCAGTATGATTTAGCTTGCCCTGGGTTTGTCCAGTGTATTGACTCCTGTTGGAAACACTAGCCAATCCATGCCACCAATCCCTTCAGAATACAACACTGAAAAATCACCTTGCCCTTTCTACTCTGATGCCTCTGATGTCATGGGTATGGAAGGCCTCTGGAAGCTCCAGGAGGCATTGAGTACCATGCACAGAAGGCTCATTTGCTTCTAAGGACCAAGCAGAAATCCTTAGATTTTCACTTTTGCTATTTCCTACTTAAAATAAGATGACCTCCAGAGAGAATTTTGTGCATTACTGACACAGCTTGGAGTGGGGAAGCTTCTGATATCTCCTTTGCAGTCTCTGAAGAAAACTGATTGTGGGCATGCAGAGCTCATGCTCGGATTGTCTGTTCTTGATCTAGTCTTGATTTGTGCTGTGCTAGGAAGTGTTGTCCTAGAGAGAGGTTCCAGCTGATGGCTTCCTCAGAACTTCACTGGTGGGCAGCTTTGCAGATCTAGAAACTCAGCTTTCATAATTCAGCCATGTTTGCTCAAGTTCCAGGGAGCTGTCTCAAGCACGTAAAATTCATAAGAGAACACCGAGCCACAGGTCCAGGTAAATTAATTAACTCTGAGAAAACTTGATTACCAAGAGATTTGTGTGCATAGGTAAGATAGCATTCTCTACTTTATAAGAAAGTTTAGCTGGGGAGCCAGATCACCCTTGGAGGAAATCAAAGCAAAATATGGTGGAAAACTCTTGGGCTGTAGCATCAGATACACCCAAATTTAAACCATGCACTTGCTGTGAGACTTTAGATGAAATAGTTAACCTTGCTGATTCTATTTCCTCATCTGTAAAACTTCCTGGGGTTTTCAGATATATATACAAAAGCCCTCTGTAAATGTTTTATCCCACTTTCTTCTCTCTCTCCTTCCCTCTCTTTTCCTCCCTCTCCTCCCTTCTCCTCCCCTCCCCTCCCCTCCCTATGCTTCTAGGTCTGTATCTGTAGTCTGACCAATATACATCTGTGAGTCTGTTAGGGCACCCTGGAATATATTGGAGACAGACTCATTTTTATTCTCTAGGTTCCCTTTTACATACTCTTTGCAGACCATGGCCCGTCTGCTACCACAGGTTACCTAGGAACAACAAAATTCTAGCCCTCATCAGTCATTTCCAACCCAAGGATTCTTTCTGGTCACCATTCGGTTCACAGTTACTTGCTGAGCACCCACTACATGCAGGTACTTCTCGGCCCTGGGAATATAGTGGGGAACAAAACAGACATGGTCTCTGCCCTCAATATCACCTCTCCAATACCCCTCCTTAGGTGGGTTACTTCTCGGATGATGGTCTTGTTCATTCTGTGTTGCTTCATATTAATATCCTTCTGAGAAGTCCATCTTCTTTCTAGACCTAGGAGACAGTGCCTCTTTGTGCTACTTGGGCCTTGCCTACTCCCAAGCAATGAGAGCTGTGTGCTGAGGCTGAAGGAGAAAGCCCCACAGGCTACTACTGCCTCGGCCATGCATGTCCCAAGAACCTGTGCTTGGCACTGCTGAATGTTCCTTTTCTGCTTGTACAACGATTATAGTGTTCACTGGTACTTTATTTATTTATTTATTTTTAAAAGATTTTATTTATTTATTCATTTATCCCCCCCTTGCTGCTTGTGCTCGCTGGGTCAGCTAACCACGCCGTGCGGGCGGGCTTGCCTTCACCAGGAGGCCCCGGGAACCGAACCCAGGGCCTCCCATATGGTAAACGGGAGCCCTACTGATTGAGCCACAGCCGCTTCCCATACTGGTAATTTAAATTCAAGTAACCTTCCACCCCCTCTCAGTTAAAAAAAAAACAAAAAAAAAACACAAAAAACAAAAAAAAACCTGTGTATTACAGGATAGAAAACAAAGGCAAGTGCTGGTCTCCTGGCAGGGTTTGTTTTATCATGTGTTTTTTTATGTAGCCTCGCAATGGGTTGCCTTTGCTTTAATAGGACTAATGTGTAATTCAGGCATATTGATATTCTGCAGTCATTGAATCTTATATCTTTCTCCACCTTGTTTGTCGCAAATAGTGTGACAAGTGGATTTGGGGGCCTTGGCTGACAGGAAGTAGGACTTGCTTCTCTGCTTTGGGCTCCATATTTCATCCTGGCCCCCAGTGGGCCCTGGTAAAGAAGGTCCAGCAGTCTGGATAATGGATTTCTTAGCTTCAAAATAGGTCCTTGAAGATTGCCCTCTGCTCCCCCCCACCTCTCCCTGCTGCCAATTTTACCAGCAGTTGCCAAGAAGTGTGTGTGGGCAAGCAGGCAGAATGGCTGGCTGGGACCCATTTATTTGAGAACTCCCAGTGGAGAAATGCATTTTCCTCTTCTCTTGCTGTGGTGTGTGGCATTGTGATTTGGTACTGTTTGTCTCTGCAATACTGAGGCCCATGTACAACTCCTCCAGCTCTGTTTGGGTTTTCAACAATAAATTCCTTCCTGGGTGGTGTTTCCCCCCAATTCCATTACCTTCCCAGGGGGGCAGGTAGGGGTGTCAACAATTAAGGACCTAGCTGAGCCTCTCTTTCTGGTACTGTGATCACTGGAGGTGGGTGAGCCCAGAGGAGCTGGGTTTCTTACTGCTGCTGGGGCCGAGCATTTGCTGCAGTTGGATTTTGCTTTAAGAGTCACAACAGAGGCTTGTTTAGAAAGGAGGCTGCACTGCATAATTATTGCTTACGTACCAGTTAAACCTATCAGCCAACAGATGTCAAGTGCAGGGAAAAAGTGCAATAATGTTATTATAATGGCATAATAGTTATCATTATAATAATCGGCTGGCATATCTTTTGATAAGAGGCAGATCCTGAAATGAGTGCAGGGGGAAGGGTTAATCTTGAACTCTAGCACAATGAATGTGTGCTTACCCTTGCAGGAAATGCCCTGTAGTTCCAGAAGATTTGGGTATGGAGTTGCTTGCTCCCCTCTCTGCATAGCCAGGGGAGCTATGGAGGCTTCAGCTGGGGTTGCCTTCCTGATGGTGTGACTGGAGCACATGGTCCATTGTTTGAAGGTGCTCTGGGCTGCATGATCATTCCAGTCCCCAGCACAGGGGATGCTGGGAAAGGCAGACACTTCATCTCTGTGGGCTCTCTTGGGATTTTCAGAAAATGCAGCCTCATCCCCATTGCTGCAGATGATGAACACCATTCCCTGCAGCAAACTGTGCTCCATACTGGGGTGAGTGGGTGAATGTCAATTGTGCACATACCAGTTGTGTGGACTGTACTCATGTCAGACAGGCTTTCTGCTCCCAGGAGCTTGCCAGAGGTTGCAGTCCCACTGTGGTTAGGAAGGTCGTGGTGAAGGGGTGAGGAGCTGGGCTGAGCTCATAGATGACCCACAAAGGCAGCACTGGAATAGAAGAAAGAGTCTCTGTAATCAGGCAGCCCTGTCTTTGGCTCCTGACCTTGCTTTGGCACTCATTTGCCATTGGGCAAGTTGCTTAGTCTGTCTGAACATCAGCTACGCATTAGTGTATCTGCTCACCTTTTTTTTTTTTTTTTTTTTTTAAGATTTATTTTATTTCTTTATTTCTCCCTACCTCCTTTTGTTTGCATTTGCTATGTCTGCTTTGTGTCCTGGTCTTCTTTTCAGTAGGCACGGGAACTGAACCCAGGACCGCTGATGTGGGAGGGAGGTGCCTAATTGCCTGAGCCACCTCTGCTCCCTGCTTTGTTGTGTCTCTCATTGTGTTTTCCTCGTGTCTCTTGTTGTGTCATCTTGTTGCTTCAGCTTGCCGTGCCTACCCGTCACGTCGGCTCACTGTCTCACTTGTCTTCTTTAGGAGGCACTGGGTACCAAACCTGGGACCTCCCATGTGGTAGGTGGGAGTTCAATTGCAGCCACATCTGCTTCTCTCTGCTCATCTTTTGCTCATTATTTTTCACTAACAGCCCTATCTGAAGTTCATCATGCCTGGTAAAAAGCAGTGCTCGGGAAAGCCTTCTGCTTCTCCTCCCCCTCTACGTACTCACCCTAATAGTAGAAGGGCCTCCTGTTTCTGGGAGGGGGGCTGGGAGAGGGAATTTAGGCTTCAGCTAGAGCTTCATGGGAGCTTCTTCAGGTGCTGGTGTTGCTTCTTGGCACCACAATTATAGATCTTCTCTGAAGCTGCCTCATCTGGGGAGACTTTGATGTTTACTGTTTGGAAGATAGGGTTTAAATTCCTTCCTCAGTGCCTGTGGCCTTGCCCTGCTCCCCTTTTTCCTTGGGTTGCACCACCTCCCTTGGGGAGCACTTGTTTCTTGCAGGGGCTGCTGGTTGTTTGGATCAGTGACTTTACTGGGTAAAGGTTTTTGTGTTTCTATCTGCTTGAGCCTTTGCTGAGGACTTTTATTTTGGTGGTCTGGAGCACTCAGACAAGGTGTTATCTTTTTAGACTATTTTTGGCTGTAGGCCAGCAGATCACTATGGCTACCTCCAGCCTGAAGAATGGCAGGACATAGAAAGTAACTTGTATAAGAAATTCGGTAAAGAGTTAGGGGTCAGGAAAGACTAGGTTGGCTTAAGGTCATGTGGGAAAGACAGCTTCTCTAAACAGAACCCTTTGATTTGGACAGAGCTTCATTTCTCTTCTCTCTGAAATTTTGTTCTTTCAGTCAACAAATATTACATTCCAGAGACTATGGTAGGCCCTGGGATACAGTTGTGACCAAGTCAGGGTTCCTGCTTAGAGTGTATTGATGAATAAAGACATGAATCATATTATAACCACACACAAATATAATTGCAATTATAATAAATGTATTGAAAGAAAGGAATGTGGTACCATGAGAACATTTGACTGGGTGCTGGAGTGAACAGGGTGCTAGGAAAGATTTCCCTGAGGAAGTGATATTTGAGTTAAATTGTGAAGAACAAACAGGTATTTACTGAGCAAAAGCAGGAGGAGGTTGAAGAACATTTCAGGAGTATGACATCTATGAGAAAGTGAGGAAAGTAAGATTGGAGCACAGGGAGTGAGAATGGGAATGGGTACAAGATGAGGCTGGAGCGATTGGCAAGGGCAGACCATGTGGCCTGAAGGCCTGGGTAGGGCATTTTGTATTTACCTGGACAGAAGTGAGAAACCTTTGGAAGGTTGTGAGTAGTGGTTATAGTGGAAAAATGATTGGATTTGCATTTTTAAAAAAAAGATTTGTTTTATTTATTTATTTTCCCCCCCACCCCCTGTTATTTGTGCTCACCGTCTCCTCTCTGGGTCTGTTTGTTGTGTGCTCGTCTTCTTTTTTAGGAGTCATCAGGAGCCGAACCTGGGACCTCTGACGTGGGAGGGAGGTGCCCAATGGCTTGAGTCATCTCCACTCCCGCTTGTTGTCTCTTTCATTGTGTCTCCCGCTTGTTGTCTCTCTCATTTGTCTCTTCGTTGCGTCATCTCGTTGCGTTATCTCGTTGCGTCATCTTGTTGCATCAGCTTGCTGTGCCAGCCTGTCACATCAGCTTGCTGTCTTACTCATCTTTTTCAGGAGGCACTAGGAACCGAACCCGGGACCTCCCAGGTGGTAGGTGGGCGCCCAACTGAGCCGCATCAGCTTCCCTGGACTTACATTTTGAACAGATCCCTCTGTTGGATAGTGTATTAAACTTTTTTTTTTCATTTAGAAAAGTTTATTGAAGTATATCACTCATGAATATGCATAAACAATAAGTGTATAGTAAAAGTTGTGAACTTACAAAGCAAACATGAATAGCATCATACATCACCCCACCATCACCACCTTGCATAGTTGTGAAACATTTGTAACAAATTATGAAAGAGCAAATTAGGTGGATTTTGATGAGATAGTGAGAATGAAGATCAGAAAAGGAATGTTACTGTGATAGGGTGCCTGTTTTCCTTCAGCTTATATGGCAATTCTGAATCCTTCTGATTCAAATCCTCTTTCTGTGTTCCTAGTCAGTGTGTGGTTGGGGCCACTGGCCCCTTGGCAAACATGATGGCTCAGGGTGCCAGCATTTGGCATCTTTACATCGGGCCAGAAAAAGGCGTGGAGGTTTCAGGCCCATCACTTGTTAACATCTGACAGCTACAGACCCCTTTGTAACCTGCTGTCTTGCTGGCCCTCTGTTGGCAGCCACTACTGGGTTGGGGCTACCCCTTTCACTTTAGATCATTAAGCCACTGAATCTGGCACTCCCTGAGATGTGATGTGCCAAGTTAGCAGTGCCAACACCTGCGTTTTTTGATACATTGAGCTCTGGTTGATGTAGGTGTGCACATGTTCTCTCTTGGTCCCAGCCATTGTTTGTAGCTGGAGAGCAGGAAAGGGGCTGGAGTTATTCTTCCCATTGGGTAGTCAGGAAGACTGAGGTAAGGAGGGGTCCATCACATAAAGAAGCTGGGTCAGAGTCAAATGATGTTAGACCAAGTGTTGCGTGCATAGTGGGACAATTCTAGGCCTGATTCCAGAGCCCTTCCTCAGTGGTACCGTGGCCTTGCCCACCGATCCTTTTGTCACACATCTGAAGGCCAGTGCTTATAGTGGTTGACCTTTGTACTCGGACAGGCATTGGAATAACTGCTTCACCACTTATGAGCTGTGGGACTGTACTTCACTTCCTTGACCCTTAGTTTTCTCAGCTTTAAATGGGGAGTAATAATATTATCTGCCTTGTACAGCTATTGTGAAGTATAAATGAGAATATGTGAAAGGTTCTTAGCACAGTTTCTGCACAGGGTAAATGCTGAATAAAAGGTGGTAATGATCATTGTTAAGGTTAATTTGGCCAGGTTTTATTTTTTATTTTTTTAATGTTTGTTATATGGCAGGCTCCAGGCAGGATGCTGGGGAAACAGTGGTATAAAGATGTGGTCCTGCAGATATTGTATGACTTCACTTATTTGAAATAACAAGAATATGCAAGTTCATAGGGACAGAAAGTAGATTACAGGCTACAGGGCAGAGGGGAGGGGGAATGGAGTCAATACTTAATGGGTACAGAGTTTCTGTTTGGGGTGATGGTAAAGTTTAGGTAATTCATGGTGGTGATGGTAGCATAACATTGTAAAGTTAATGCCACTGAATTGTATACTTGAAAATGGTTAAAATGAGCAATTTTATGTTGTATATATATTACCACAACTACAAAAAAACAAAAAACATGTCCTGATTTTGAAGCATACAGTCTATGGTCACCACTCCTGCCTCTTGTCTCATCCTGTGTGGTCATGCTTCAGCCACCCAGGGAACTCCCCTAGGGAGTATCCTAGTAGGGCTCCAGACCAGATTCCCACTTGGTTGACACTATGTTTGGTGAAACCATTCTAGCTGCTTCTTGAAGCCTCCAACACTCCCTGATTCTTGTTTGTTCCCTGCTTATGGGGATGGTGCTGAGCTCTCGGTGTGGTGGTCCACTTCCCTTTAGGACTGCACCACCTAGAGCAGGCTTCTGTTTTTGCTGCCTCATAAAGTCTCCATTTCTTGTCGTAAACGTCACTGGTCCCTCTTCTCTGTTCCTTAAAACATTCTCCCTATTGCTGCTGTTAATTTTCCTTTGTAAAATACCATGTAAGATAGTTGGCATAGATAAGTTTATGAAAAATAAGCTGGGTTGTATTTTCTATAAAGGTTTATTCAGTACTGAGTTATTGAAATAAAATGCTTCCTCGTGGTCTCAGGGAAATGACCTTTGTAATGGGATTGCATTTGGTGGAGGTTTTGAAGAAGGTTAATTTGATTGTATTTGACTCCTTTGTCAGGGGACAAAGCTTTTCACGTCCTCCAAATTGGAACCTATATTGTCTGAGATGAGAAGATATGCTTGTCTAGCGCTGGGTGTGTAGGTGCAAGCGCTGACCTGTGTTGGTGTTTTCTTCCTCATTCCTGGCAATTTGGGGTGCCATGATAAATTTGTGTGTCCCTTCACTCACTCACCAGTCATTTATTAAGTTGTGTGCACTACATTCTGTAGGAAAAAATAGAATTCCACTTGTGCTACTTAGCTTTGTGACCTTGTGCTGATTACTTTTTCTTTTTTTTTTTTTGTGCTGATTACTTTTGTGACTCAGTTTCCTCATCTGAATAAGGGTACAGTGATACCCACCTCCTGGGGCAAATAGGATGAAATGAGATACTGCACGTCAACGTGCCTTGATGGGCTCGGCAGATGGTAGGTTCTCAGTGAATGGTGAGGATTATAATGCCTTCAAAGAACTCAAACCCCATCAGGGAGAAGAGCCACGGAGAGGACCATAGATGTTGAGAGAGGTGGGTCAAGGCCATAGGGGCAGTGAGGTTGGGTTTAGCAAGTTAGGGAAGGTTTCTTAGAGAAGGTGTTTGGAGTCAAGCTCCAAAACTGTGGGAATGATGAATGGTTTCTTCAAGTAGAAGAAAAACAGTGATAACCCCAAATAACTGTTGTCTCTTTCCCCCCTAATGAATGGAGTCATTAGTGCAAAGTGGTTGGGAGGCTCACCTCTCTTGAGTCAGATCCTGGGTTCCAGCCCTGGCTCAGCCATGTACTTGCTATGTGATCTTGGGCAAGTCACTTCACCTCCTCTTTCCACCTTGGTTACCTCATCTGTAAAATGGAAGTAATAGTATCTACACATAGGGTTGGATGATGATTAAATAAAATAATGTCTATAAAACACTTAGCACGGTGTTCTTCATGTAATAGGTATTCAATAACTGGTAGATTAAAAATCAATTAAGCATTTCTATTGAGAAAGTAAGCTGGTCAGAACCTCTGTGGCCAGAGAACTTTTTTTTTTTTTTTTTTAAGGATTTATTTATTTACTTTATCCATTTTATACCCCCTCTTCTCCATTTGCTGTTTTGTGTCCATTCGCTGGGCAATTCTCTGTGTCTGTTTCCTGCCATCTCTTCTCATCCTTCTCCTCCAGTCTTCACCAGGATTCGATCCTGGAGACCTCCGATGTAGGAGAGAGGTGTTCTGCCACCTGCGCCACCTCGGTTCCTGGTTTTCGGAGCTTTCAGAGCATCTCATCTTGACTCTCCCCTGCTACGTCATCATCCGGGGCCTGGTGGCTCACTGGCACACAGAGCCTGGCAGCCCATGCACCTTCTATATATATATTTTTTATTTTACTGGGAGGTCCCGGGGATCGAACCCAGGTCCCTCCATATGGGAGACGGACGCCAACCATCTGAGCCACATCCGCCCCCCCCCAGAGAACATTTTTGAAGAGTCAGTCTACATCATGGAGTCAGTTGTCAATTTCTCTCAATAAGTTCCTGTGACAGTTTGAAGCTTTTTGTGAATCCCAGAAAAAGATCATGTTCATGAAATTAATCCATTCCTGTGGGTGTGGGACCTTTTGATTGGATTGAATTTGGTTGGGGACCTTTGATTGGAGTACTTCATTGAGGTGTTACCTGTGTGATCTTCTTACTGGAGTCCTTTATTAACAGAGAACTGAAAGCACAAGTACACACACACAAAAAAAGCCACAGAGAAAGAGAACTGTAAGTGTCTACCCTGCCATGTGAGAGAGGACTCCAGGATTGTTTACAGCTGCAGAAAGAGAAACCCTGAGAGGCTGAGAGAGAGGCTGGAGGCAGGAATCAGATAGCAGTCCCAAACTGAAGAGACAAGGTCTGGAGAAGGTGAGCCTGGAGGAGATGGCAGAGACTGGTGCCATTTTGCCTTGCCATGTGGCAGGAGAACAGGATCGCCAGCAGCCAGCCTCTGATGAGACAGCATCTCTCATGCCTTGATTTGGACATTTTCACAGCCTCAGAATTGCAAGATTTCACCTTGGACACTCTTGTTACTACTTGAAGCCAGTGTCTTAATGACACCCTAATGAATTCCCATTATAAAAGCCAACCCATTTCTGGTATTTTTGCATTTGCAACCTTTAGCAAACTAAAACAGTTCCTAAGGAGCCGGTCACTCCCCTGCCTCACATCATCTGATGGCTTATCATCATACTTAAAGTTCACATTCCTTACCCAGGTTACTGGGCCTTTCAAGGATCTGATCTCTGCTTGCCTGCCTTGGGGAGTCTTTTCCTAAACTCTCCTTGCCTTCTATATTCTGGCCACAGTGACCTTCTTTCTGTTTCTTTGTTCAAACTGGAGTACTCTTTCCTTATCTTTATTTGATTGGCTCCTTGTCATTCAGATCTCAGCTCTACTGTTACTTAGGAGAAAAGCCCTTCCTTTTTTCTGACTTAAAGTAACTTCTCATGTCAACATAATGTAACCATCTGATATTTTTCTTGTTTGTTGACTTGTTATTGACTCTCTGATTTCCTTCCACTAGAATGTAAGTTCCATGAGCATAGGGACCAAATCTGCCCTGTTCACAACCGTATTCCCAGTGCCAGGCACATGGTACACTATCAGACATTTGCTGAATAAATGAACTTGTGAATGAGAATATGTTCTGTTTTCCTAGCTCTCAGAACCCAAGTACATAGGTGTTCACATTCATACTCTGTTTTGTTTCCTAAATAAAGAGAATCAAGGTGATGTTTTTCGTTTCTCATTCCTTATTAAGTACCTCCCTCCACCCCATTAGTTGGAACCTTCTGAGGAGAGACTGTTTCCCCCTTGCTTCGTTTTATGTGACTTTCTTTTTTCCTGGCATTTTGTTATTGGAAAGGGGAGTTTGTGGTTGCTGGGCTTTGGGTATTGATTTTTCTATTATGAGGAAGCAAGCTTTAGTGCATTTTGCTTGGAATAAACAAACACAAACACACACTAGAACATGGCAAATTTATCTCACTCTGAATTCCTACTGACACTTTTTGCAATATTGCCTAAGTTCTTAGACAAGGTCTTCAGACAAGAAATGACAATGGCCAGATAGAAACAAATTCACAGAATGTGAGTGGGTAGCAGGGTGAGACATGGAGAGGTCAGAGGGGGAGAGTGGCCAGGTTTTCAGGGCAAATGTTGGCGGGATTAGTGAGGCCCTGGGCCCATAACGTAGAGAGCTGCAGGACCTGTAGCAGGACTGCTCAGTGCTGGGGTGCCCACCTGGCAAGACCTAGGCAAGCCTTCTTTGCTTTGCTAGGGAAGTGCTCCAAGCTTCCTGGAGTAAGGAGGAGGTGGGACTCTTGCCACCTTTTCAAATGTTTGAGTCCTAAATCCTGGTCTGGATTTAGTGTATAAAATCTTAGGGATGGATATGAACAGAAGAGCGTGTCAGGAGCAGAGTTAGCCAACAGAGATATGGGTTTGTAGTTCTAAGAAGGTGTGTTTGTTGAGAATAGTAGCCCTGCAGTTACTGATCTCCACTGGTTCCTAGGACTCCCTTTCTCCCACCCAAAGCCACTTAACTCCTTTTCCTTCCTTCTAAGCACATGGTTACCTTAACCTGTGTTTGCTATTGTTGACTCTTCACTATTTTAAACTCTTAAATGCAGGACCTTGAACAGCCTCCTTGTCAACTCTCTCCTTTGCTTATTTTCCTCTTTTGAAGGACTTAGACTTGTGGCTAACTTAGGGTGCTTGAACATTCTTACTACTACTTAAAGCCAGTGTCTTAACTTGCTATTGTTACTGACTATCCTCCATTCCTCTGGGATTTTCTTTACTTATGTATAAACCTATCTAGAAGACCACTTTTAGTGAAGGCATTTAAAAAAATTATTGTGGTAACATATACAACCTAAAATTTTAAAACCTAAAATTTTAACCACTTTCAATTACATGAATTCAGTGGTATTAATTATATTCACAATGTTATGCTACCATTACTGAACCTTTATCACCATCCATTACCAAAATTTTTCCATCACCCAAACAAATTCTGTACCAATTAAGCATTAACTTTCCATCCCCCAGCCTCCATCCTTGGTAACCTTACTCTATTTTCTGTCTCTCCAAATTTGCTTTTTTCTAGTTATTTCATATAAGTGAAATCATACATTTGTCCTTTTATGTCTTTCTTATTTCACTCAGTAGTTGTCTTTGAGGTTTATTCATGTTGTCCAATGTATCAAAACCTCATTCCTTTTTTATGGCCAAATAAGATTCCACTGTATGTAAATATACCACATTTTGTTTACCCATTATCTGTTGATGGACACTTGGGTTGCTTCCACCTTTTGGCTATTGTGAATAATGCTGCTATGAACATCGGTGTACAAATATCTATTTGAGTCCCTGCTTTAAATTCTTTTGGGTATATATCTAGAAGTGGGATTGCCAAGTCATATGGTAATTCTATATTTAACTTTCTGAGGAACTGTCAAACTGTTTGCACAGTGGCTGCAACATTTTACATTCCCACCAACAATATATGAGGGTTTCCATTTCTCTGTATCCTTTCTAAATTTTATTTATTTATTATTATTATTTTAAATAATAGTTTTTCTAGTGATTATGAGGTGGTATCTCATGGTTTTGATTTGCATTTCCTTAATGACTAGTGATGTTGAGCATCTTTTCAAATGCCATTGGCCTTTGGATATCTTCTTTGGAAAAATGTCTATTCAAATTCTTTGCCCATATTTAAAAAAAAGTTACTATTTTTTAGTATCAATGTTACAGGTTACTCAGTTAACACAAGATAAAATACAGTAACAATAAATCTGCTTTAGTCAGCAGTTACACTCCCCCCTTATTTTTGTCCATTCCTCAAAACTGAGAGATTTGGGATGATGTCCACTCTGACTGCTTCTGGCTGAGAAGGGATGTAGCTATTATGGGGCAGAGGAATGAATTGTTTTCCTTGCTGTTGAAGATACTCCTTGCTTTTGGGTGTGACTGGCCCATCATCATCATTTTGTTAGTTATCCAGGGCAGGCCTGAAGAACTGGAGAGTAGGAGTTGGCCACATATCTGCTGGGTTTCAGGGCTCACCTGACATAGGAACAGTCTGAAGGCTTTACGTTTCTGAGAAATAAACTTAACAAGTAAATTGAAAACTATAGGTTTAAATAAAAGAAGTAGAAGAATCATGATTAGGGGGTTTATAAATGAGTATAACTATGTTTTATTGGGGAAAGAGCTTTTCATATAATCCCAGTTAGAGCTCACCAAGGGGGTATTGATTTCATGTGGCTGTGGCTTGCCTATGGTGTCTGCATGTCCCTAGGGCTCTCAGGAGCACTTTTTAAAAAATCAAATCAATTTTATTGATAGATATTAAGAAAGCATCCAAAGTGTACAGTCAATGTATTTGGTATAGCGTCATAGTTGTACATTCATCACTTCAATCATTAGAGCATTTTCATTATTCCAATAATAATAATAATAAAAAAACTCATCACCTCTCAGTCTTTCTATGGTTTCCCTGCCATACATAACTGCTATTCTGTTTCCATCTCTCTAGTTTATTTGTATTTATATTTTGTATAGTTGGAGTCAAGCAATATTTTGTACCTTATGTCTAGTTTCTTTTACTTAGTGTATGTCCTTTCTTTTTTTTTCTTACCCTTAATGGAAGATTATTAATAATATTCCTATGTGTTACTGCCCATAGTTTGCTTTGGTTGTACTTTTGCCTGGTATCAACATCTTGTAACAGTAATGTACATTTGTTAAATGTCAAAGAAAAACAGTCATATGTAATATTACTCGGGAAACGGCTGTGGCTCAATCAGTAGGGCTCCCGTTTACCATATGGGAGGCCCCGGGTTCGGTTCCCGGGGCCTCCTGGTGAAGGCAAAGCCCGCCCGCACGGCGTGGTGAGCTGACCCAGCGAGCATAAGCAGCAAGGGGGGGATAAATGAATAAATAAATAAAATCTTAAAAAAAAAAATATATATATATATATATATTACCCATACTCACATTTCACATGAGGTTTCACTATGCTATACAGTCCTATGTTACAGTTTTTTAGCTTTCCTTCTAATAATATACATGACCTTAGACTTTCCCTTTCAACCACTGTCATACCCATGTAATAGCACTGCTAGTTACAAACGCTATGATGTGCTTTCACCATTTCTACTCATTTCCAAAGATTAACAAACAATCTTTTTACCAGTTCTGCTCAGATTAACCCTCAGCTTTCCGTTCTCAAACCTCATTCTATTTTCTGGCGACCTATATTCTAGTTATTAACTCCATGACTTTACACAATATATTTAGTTCATAAAAGTGCAATCATACAGTATTTGTCCTTTTGTGTTTGGCTTGCTTCCCTCAACATAATGGTTCATCCATGTTGCTGTATGCTTCATGACTTCATTTCTTCTTACTGCTGCATATATTACAATTTGTTTATCCATTCATTGGTTGATGGACACCTGGATTGTTTCATCTTTTGGCAATTGTGAATAATGCTGCTATGAACATTGGTGCGGATGCCTATTCATGTCACTGCTCTCAATTTTTGAGTCTATACCTAATAATGGTATTGCTGGATCATGTGGCAAATCTATATGCAACTTCCTGAGGAAATGCCAAACAGTCCTCCACAGTGCCATTCTACATTCTCACCAACAGTGGATAAGTGTTCCTATCTCTCTACATCCTCTCCAACACTTGTAGTTTTCTGACTTTAATAGTGGCCATTCTAATAGGTGTGAAATGATATCCCATTGTAGCTTTGTTTCCCTAATCACTAGTGATGTTGAACATTTTTTCATGTGTTTTTTTTGCCATTTGTATTTCATCTTTGAACAAATGTCTATTCAAGTCTTTTGCTCATTTTTTAAATTGAGTTGTTTGTATTTTTATTGGTGAATTGTTATCTCTTTGTATTTCATGGATATTAAACCCTTATCTGATATGTGGTTTCCAAATATTTTCTTCTGGTGAGTCGGTTGCTTTTTCACCCTTTTGATGATCCTTTGAGGTGCAAAAGTGTTTAATTTTGAGGAGGTCCCATGTATCTATTTTTTCTTTTGTTGCTTGTGCTTTGGGTGTAAGATCCAAGACACCACAACTTACCATGAGATCTTTTTTTTTTCCCCTCTTACTATCATGAGATCTTAAAGATGTTTCTGTACATTTTCTTCCAGTAGGTTTAATGGTCTTGCCTTTTATATTTAGGTGTTTGATCCATTTGAGTTGATTCTTATATAGGGAGTAAGATAGGGGTCCTTGTTCATTCTTTTAGTTATGGATATTCAGTTCTCCCAGCACCATTTGTTTTGTCCTGTTAATATGGACTTGGTAGGTTTGCCAAAAACCAGTTGGGGGAAGCGGATGTGACTCAAGTGACTGGACTCCCATCTACCATATAGGAGGTTCAGAGTTCAATTCCTGGGGCCTTCTGGTGAAAAGCAAGCTTGCCCTCATGGAGAGCTGGCCCGTGCAGAGTGCTGGCCCACAGGGAGTGCTGGCCTGTACGGAGAGCTGGCACAGCGAGATGACGCAACAAACAGCACCAAACAACGAGGGGTGGGAGGAAGAAATAAATCTTAAAACAAACAAACAAACAAACAAACAAAAACAGTTGGCCATAGAGGTGAGGGTTTATTTCTGGAATCTCAATTCTATTCCACTGATTGATGTGTCTATCTTTATGCTGTTTTGACAACTGTAACTTTGTAGTATGTTTCAAGGTCCGGCAGTGACCTTTTTTTAGAATGATGTTGGCTATTTGGGTGCCATTTCCCTTCCAAATAAACTTGGTAATTGCCTTTTCTATTTCTGTAAAATAGGGTGTTGGAATTTTGATTGGTATTGCATTGAATGTATAAATCAGTTTGGCTAAGATTGACATCTTCACGATATTTAGTCTTCCAGTCGTGAACACGGAATGTCATTAAATTTGTGTAGGTCTTATTTGATTTCTTTTAGCAGTGTTCTATAGTTTTCTGAATATAGGTCTTGCATATCTTTGGTTAAATTAATTCCTAGGTATTTGAGTCATTTTGTTGCTATTGTAAAAGTAAGTTTTTCTTGATTTCCTCTTCAGATTGTTCAATACTAGTGTACAAAAACATTACTGATTTTTGCATGTTGATCTTGTATCCTGCCGCTTGGCTGAACTTGTTTATTAGCTCAAGTAGCTTTGCCATAGACATTTCAGAATTTTCTAAATATAGGATCATGATATCTGCAAATAGAGTTTTACTTCCTCTTCTCCTATTTGGATGTCTTTTATTTTTTTCTTGTCTAATTGCTCTAGCTAGAATTTTTAGCACATTATTGAATAACAGTGGTGACAGTGGGCATCCTTGTCTTGTTCCTGATCTTAGAGGGAAAGCTTTAAACTTTTCTCCATTGAATATGATATTGGCTGTGGGTTTTTCATATATGCCCTTTATCATATTGAGGAATTTTCTTTCTCTTCCTATCTTTCAAAGTGTTTTTATCAAGAAAGGATGCTGGATTTTGTTGAATGCCTTTTTTGCATTGATCAAGATGATCATGTGGTTTATTTCCTTCAATTTGTTAATGTGGTGTATTATGTTAATTGGTTTTTTTTTTTTGAATTGTATGCTTTATTAATATGTATCAATAAAATTAGGCAGTGAAAAAAAAGAAGTAATGCATATTGTTAAAACTTCAAACATTACCCGAAGGTACAAAATGAAGAGCTTTTTAAAAAAAATTTTTTTAAAACAATTTATTGAAGTATATCATTCATACATGAATATGCATAAAGTATAAGTGTTCAGTAAACATTGTGAACTTACAAAACAAACATGCATATCATCATACTGGGCTACCACACATCACTCTACCACAAAAACTTTGCATTTGTTGTGAAATATTTGTTAACAAATTATGAAAGAGCATTGTCAAAATATTACTACTAACTATAGTCCATATTTTACTCCCCTATAAATTTTTTTAAATGGATTTATTTATTTATTTACTTTTATCCATTCCCTACCCCCACCGTTTTTGCTGTTTTTGTGTCCATTCGCTGGTCAACTCTCTGTGTCTGTTTCCTGCCCTCTCTTCTCATCCTTCTCCTTCTGTCTTCACTGGGATTCAATCTTCGGAACCTCCGATGTGGGAGAGAGGCGTCCTACTGCCTGTGCCACCTTAGTTCCTGGTTTTTCGGCACGACTCATCTTGGCTCTCCCTTGTATCACTCTCCTGTTACGTCATCATCTTGCTGCCTGGCTCGCGGGGCCTGACGGCGCACCCAGGTGTGGGGTCTGGTGGTGCACCTGCTCGTGGGGCCTGGGGGGGCTCACTGTTAATTGGTTTTCTTATGGTGAATCACCCCTGCATACCAGGAATAAATCCCACTTGGCTGTTGTGTATAATTCTTTTGATATGCTGTTGAATTCCATTTGCAAGTATTTTGTTGAGAATTTTTGCATCTATTTTTCATTAGAGAGATTGGTCTATACTTTTCTTGTATCTTTATATGCCTTTAGTATTAGGGTGATGTTGGTGTCATAAAATGTGTTGGGTAATTTTCCCTCCTCTTCAATTTTTTGGAAGAGTTTTAACAGGATTGGCTTTAATTATTCTCGAAATGCTTGGTAGAATTCTCCTGTAAAGCCATCCTGTCCTGTACTTTTCTGTTTTGGGAGATTTTTGATGACAGACTCAATTCTTTAAATGTGATTGGTTTGTTAAGTTCTTGAATTTCTTATAGAGTCAATGTGTTTCTAGGAATTTGTCCATTTTATCTAGGTTGTCTAGTTTGTAGGCATAGTTTCTTTTTTTAAAAAATTTTATTGAAGTATATCAATCATACATGAACATACATAAACAATAAGTGTATAGTGAAAGTTGTGAACTTACAAAACAAACATGTATAACATCATACAGGGCTCTCATACATCACCCCACCAACAATACCTTGCATTGTTGTGAAATATTTGTTAGAAATTATGAAAGAATATCGTCAAAATATTACCATAGTACTAACTATAGTCCATACCTTACATATGCTGTATTTTTCCCCCAACTCACCCTATTATTTATTTATTTATTTATTTACTTACTTACTTTTATCCATTTTTACCCCCCTCCCCACCCTCCCTTGCCTCTGCTGTTTTTGTGTCCATTCACTGGGCAACTCTCCATGACCGTTTCCTGCCCTCTCCCACCATCCCTCTCCTCCTGTCTTCACCAGGACTCCATCCTTGGAACCTCTGATGTGGGAGAGAGGCGTCCTACTGCCTGTGCCACCTTAGTTCCTGGTTTTTTGGCACGTCTCGCCTTGGCTCTTCCTTGTGTCACTATCTTGTCACATCATCATCTTGCTGCATGGCTCAGTAGGGCCTGGCGGTGCATCTGGTTGCATGGCCTGACAGTGCACCCACGCAGGGGGCCTGGTGGCCCACGTGCCTTCTATATCCTTTTTTTTTTTTTTTTTTTTAATTTTACCGGAAGGTCCTAGGGACCAAACCCAGGTCCCTCCACATGGGTGACGGATGCCCAACCATTTGAGCTACATCTGCCCCCCTGCTATATCTCTTAAGGTTGACCAAAGATACCTAGAGTTACAGTCATTTCCCATACAGGATGGTCATATAATAAATCACCAGCATTCTAAAAACCAGACTTAGGGAGAAAAACTAGGTCTGGGAACACATATATGGTTTCTAATATAGCGAATGTTTAGCCTACCCTGATAATCACAAAATCAGGACAGTGAGAATATTCACAACAGTTTCTTATAATAACCTCTTATGATCCTTTTTATTTCCGTGGGACCAGCCGTATCTTCCCCCCTTTCATTTCTCATTGTGTTTATTTGCATCTTTTTTTTTTTTTTAATTGTTAGTCTAAGGGTTTGTCAATTTTTTTCATCTTTTCAAACAATCAGCTTTTGGTTTTGCTGATTTTCTGTATTTTTTTTTTTTTTTTTTTTGGTTCTCAATTTCATTTATTTATGTTTTAATCTTTATTATTCTTTTCTACTGGTTGCTTTGGGAATGGTTTACCGTTCTTTTTCTAGTTTCTACAGTTGTTCAGTTAGGTCTTTGATGTTAGCTGTTTCTTCTTTTTTAATATAGGCGTTTAGGGCTATTAATTTTCCTCTCAACACTGCCTTCACTTTATAAGTTTTGATAAGTTGTGTTCTTGTTTTCATTCATCTCAATATATTTACTAATTTTACTTACAATTTCTTCTTTGACTGCCTGATTGTTTAGTAGTGCCTTGTTTAACCTCTACATAGTTGCAAATTTTCTCCTTTCCCATCTATTATTGATTTCCAGTTTAATTCCTTTATGATCTGAGAAGGTGCTTTGTATAATTTCAGTCTTTTTATATTTATTGAAGCCTGCCTTCTGAGCTAACATGTGGTCTATCCTGGAGAAAGATCTATTAGCACTTGAGAAGAATGTATAATCTGCTGCTTTGGGATGCAGCATTCTGTATGTCTGTTGGATCTAGCTTGTTTATCATATTGTTCAAGTTCTCTGTTTCCTTGTTGATCTTCTGTCTAGTTGTTCTATCTAGTGATGTGAGTGGTATGTTGAAGTCTCTAGCTATTCTTGTAGAGATGTCTGTTTCTTCCTTCAGTATTCCCAGAGTTTGCTTCTTGTATTTTGGGGGCACTTTGATTAGGTGTATAGACATTTATGACTGTTATTTCTTCCTGGTGGGTTATCCTTTTATTAATATACAGTGGCCTTCTTGGTCTTTCATTATTTTATGCATTTAAATTCTGTTTTATCTGATATTAGTATAGCTACTGCTGTTATTTTCTTGGTTACTGTTTGCTTGGAGTATCTTTTTCCAACTTTTCACTTTCAGCTGGCTTGTATCCCTTGGTCTAATGTGAGTCACTTGTAGGCAGCATATAGATGGCTCATGTTTTTTTTTTTTTTTTAAGATTTATTTATTTACTTTATCCATTTTAAACCCCCCTTCCCCATTTGCTGTTTTGTGTCCATTCGCTGGGCAATTCTCTGTGTCTGTTTCCTGCCATCTCTTCTCATCCTCCTCCTCCAGTCTTCACCAGGATTCGATCCTGGAGACCTCCGATGTAGGAGAGAGGTGTTCTGCCATCTGCACCACCTCAGGTCCTGGCTTCTGGAGCTTTCAGAGCATCTCGTCTTGTCTCTCCCCTGTTACGTCATCATCCTGCTGCATGGCTCCCGGGGCCCGACAGCTCACCGGCACACAGAGCCTGGCAGCCCATGAGCCTTTTATATATATATTTTTTTAATTTTACCGGGAGGTCCCGGGGATCGAACCCAGGTCCCTCCATATGGCAGACAGACGCCCAACCATTTGAGCCACATCCGCCCCCTGGCTCATGTTTTTTTAATGCATTCTGTCAGTCTGTATCTTTTGGTGAGTTTAATCCTTTTGCATTCCATAATAGTACTTTAAATGCATTATTTAATTGTTTTATTCTTTTTTTTTCTTATGTCATATCTTATATTTATGTGCCTTTTTACTCGTTCGGTTATCCTTTCTACTGTTGCCTTCTACACTCTCCTCCAGTCCTCTCTCTCCTTTCTTTTTGTTTTGGGCTGTAAGGCTCCCTTTAATGTTTCATGCAAAGGTGGATTCTTTTTTACGAACCTTTTTATTTTCGGTTTATTTGTGAATATTTTAAACTTACCTTCATATTTGAAGGACAGTTTTGCTGGATAAAGAATTCTCAGCTGGCATTTTTTTTCTTTCAGTATCCTAATTATATCATACCACTGTCTTCTTGCCTCCATGGTTTCTGATAAGAAATCTGTCCTATGTTTTACTGGACATCCCTTGTATGTGATGGTTTGCTTCTCCCTTGCTGCTCCCAGGATTTTCTCTTTATCTTTGACATTTGACATTCTGAGTAGTGTGGGTCTTGGAGTAGGTCTGTTCAGATTTATTCTGATCATGGTACGCTGCGCTTCTTGGACATATAAATTCATTTATTTCTAGAGAGTTGGGAAATTTTCAGCCATTATTTCCTCAAATACTCTTTCTGCCCCTTTTCCTTTATGTTCTCCTTCTGGAACTCCCATGACATGTATGATTTTGCACTTCGTGTTATCATTCAACTCCCTGAGCCTCTTCTCAATATTTTCCATTCTTTTCTCTCTCTGTTCTTTTCTTTCTTCATTTGTAGCTGTTCTGTCTTCTGTCTTCTGCAGCACTTATTCTTTTTTCTGTCAGCTGATGTATGTCAGTAATTTTTATTTAAGGAGGTACCTGATTTGAACCTGGGACCTTATATATGGGAAGTAGGCACTCAACCACTTGAGCTACATCTGCTCCCCTTGTAATGTGTTTTCTTTTTTTTTTTTTGATTTATTTATCCCCCCCCCGCCCCCCCTGCCCTTGTTGTTTTGCATTCGCTGTCTGCTCTCTATGTGTTCTTCCGTGTCTGCTTGTCTTCTCTTTAGGTGGCACCGGGAACCGATCCTGGGACCTTCCGGAGTGGGTGGAGAGAGGCTGCTCAATCTATTGCGCCACCTCAGCGACCTGATCTGCTGCATCTCTCATTGTCTCTCTTCTGTGCCTCTTTTTGTTGTGTCATCTTGCTGCGCCAGCTCTCTGTGCGGGCCAGCACTCCTGCATGGGCCAGCTCTCTACATGGGTCAGCTCTCTGCTTGGGCCAGCTTGCTGTGTGAGTCAGCTTGCTTTTCACCAGGAGGCCCCAGGAACTGAACCCTGGACCTCCCATATGGTAGATGGAAGCCCAATCACTTGAGCCACATCCGCCTCCCTGTAATGTGTTTTTTTTTTTTTTAAATACTTTTTTAAAACAATTTATTGAAATAGGTCATTCATACATGAACAATAAGTGTTCAGTAAACATTGTGAACTCTCAAAACATACATGCATAACATCATACAGGGCTCCCACGCATCACCCCACCACAAACACTTGGCATTGTTGTGAAACATGGTTAACAAATTATGAAAGAGCATCGTCAAAGTATTACTACTAACTATAGTCTGTATCTTATTCCCCTATACTTTCTTTTAAGGATTTATTTATTTACTTTGAAGTCTCTTAGCCACATGAACTCATTTGTCTTTACCTTTCCCCCCTTTTATTCAAGGTCTTTTTCCATTTGTATTGCCAGTTGGCACTTGGTATTAATCCCTCGTTGCCAGGGAGGCTCATCCCCAGGAGTCATGTACCATGCTGGGGGGAAGGTAATGCATTCATATGCTGCATTTGGCTTAGAGAGAGGCCACATTTGAGCAACAAGGAGGCTTTCAGGTGGCAACCCTTAGGCACCCCATAACAGTAGGCTAAGTTTCAATTACAAGAGCAAAGACTCATAAGGCTAGTCATCAATAACAAGAACCCATCAGTGAACCATCCTCCTTTGCCAGACACTGCCCCTGCACTTGGGGGACTGTTGCTGCTCCCTTGGAGAATGTGGCAGAGCTCTCCAAGCTGGGAATTCAGTATTCCCTCATTTACTGAGTGATTGTCTACCCACTGTGACCATGCCCCACCCCTTGATCATTTGAACAGTTTTATATATCTTTCATGTATATTAGGTGAACTTCCTCCTATGCAACCTCCATCCCAGAGACCCCCCACCAATGATCCTCTGCTGCCTCCGTTGTAACCCTTCTGTGATCTAAACCTTCCTTGAAGATGAAGCCCATATAATAGCCAAATACAATTAATAGGAAAATGAAATAATAATGATAAGCTTAAATGTAAGAGAGAATATACATGGAAACTCAGGGAAATAAACTAAAAATAAAATAAAATGAAAGGATTGGGACATTCAAAAAATGGGAAAAAACAAAAAAACTTAAAAAAAATTAAAAAATTTATAATTATTATTTTTTCCTTTTTTTTTTGACACACAAGATATTTTTACTTTATTTTTGTAGTTTATTTGTTATTATTTCCTTATTTTATTTGTTTACTTTTTTGGCTTTGTTTTTGGAGACATTTTGAATCACAGAAGGGTCACAACTGTGGCAGGGGAGGATCACTGGTAGGAGTACCGGTGATGCGGGGATGTGTGGGTAGAGGTACACCTCGGGCATGCCTTTATGGAATATGAATATGCTCAAGTGGTCATGGGATGTTTTCTCAGTGGGTGGAGACCCACAGAATAACTGAAAGAATATTGATTTCCCATCCTGGGAAGTGCTGCTACGTTCTCTAATAGAGTGGCAAGAATCCCCCAAATACATGGGCAGTGCCTAGCGAAGGAGGACAGACCATCACACCAGACCCTTAATATTGATGGTTGTACTTATGAACCTTGGCACTGTTTAGTTCCCCTTTGGAACACAATTCCTCCTAAGAGATGATTTTACTTGAGGTCTTCAACTCTTTGCCTCCCATTTCTTTTAAATCCACTCTAATCAGGATTTTTTCATCACCACTTCACTGAAATTGCATATTTTTTCCTTTTAGCACTGCATTATCGGGTGTCCAGTCTGTACCATGGCACCTTCCCCCTGTCACTCCCCAGTGTCTCCCAAATTTTCATTTACTTTTCAAAGAAGTTTTAGGTCACAGCAAAGTCACACACAGAATACTGGAGACTCTCATATACCCCACCTCCTTCCTCTTTCCTCACCCCATATTAAAACCTTTTTTATGTGGATGGTAGCATTGTTATAACTGTTATACAGATAGTGAAACATAGCTACTAAACATTGTCAATGGTTTACAGTATAGTTTACAATTTAGATGGTACAGTTTAATAATTTTTCATGATATTTACCATGTCCTGTGTCCAATACTGTAAGGTAATGAAAAACATTTCCCATGACCACTAAATACCCCCTGTTTGATCTTTTCTGTTCCTTCCTCCCCTTCCTCCTGGGGCACATGACACCCCCGTCTTGACTCATTGGATGACAAGATTCATAGTTACATGCAACAAGAGGTCTTGACATGCTGATTGCCCTCCCCTATTAGGATCCACCCTTGCTCCTAAGAGACACCCACCTGTCTGTTTCTGGGTGAATTGGTCCTCCCAAAGATGGGGGTCCATCTCCTTCCCACTCACCGTGTGGGTCTCCACTCCCCGACACAACACATTATGACAGGATGAACACTCACTCTCCAGAAGCCTACTCCAGATGCACCCCGTCCTGAATGCCCCCCCAACCTACACCCTAAACCAGTGACACAACCTTAGCATATTGCCATAAAAACATTCCCACTCCTGCACTTTCAACATCATACCCATAAATCCCATGTTCACCTAGTTCCCTTCCCATCTCTCCCCTCAGTATCCTGGGTGTTCTAACCTGCCCTTCCTAATCTACCCACTTGTGATGGGTAGATGTCAACCTGCATCACCAAACCCAGTAATACCACTACTCACCTGTCCTATCCTTCAATATGCAACTATACTCTAGCTATACTCTATCACTTTACCATAGATTATGTACATATGGGTGATGGCTCACAACCTTCTCTTCCCTTTCTCTCCGTTGTTAACCTATCTTTCAGACAATGGTTCTCAGAAACTGCTCACTTTCTTCAATTCAAATCAGTGAGGTCATATACTGTTCATCCTTCAATGCCTGGCTTGCTTCATTCAATATAAGGTCTTCAAGATTCATCCATATTATTCTGTGTGTTAGCACCTTATTCCTTCATACAGCTGAGTAATATTCCATTGTATGTATGTACCACATTTTGTTTATCCATTTATCTGTCAATAGGCACTGGGGCTGATTCCAACTTTTGGAAAATGTGAACGATGCCGCTATGAACATTGGTGTGCATATATCTGTTCGTGTCTTTCCTTTCAATTCTTCTGGGTATATACCCTGTCAGTAGGGAGGGTAATTGAGAGGGTTTGATCTCTTTAGTCCCATAACTGCTCCCAGGGCAAACAATGGCCCAATCCCACCCAGTCTGGAAGTGCTCATGGGACACAGCAGACCAAATGTATTTTCTTTTCTTTTCTTTTTTTGGCAGGGGGTTTGATGGTGTATTCTTTTTTTTTTAAATATATATATAATATACTTTCTAATTTTTAAAAAAGATACCTAGATTACATAAATGTTACATAAAAAACATGGGAGATTCGCATATGCCCCGCTTTCTACCCCTTGCACATTTTCCCACATTAACAACATCCTTCATTAGTGTGGTACATTTGTTAGAATTGAACACATTTTGGAGCATTGCCACCAAGTGTGGATTATAATTTACATTGTAATTTACACTCTTTCCTGCACAATTTTGTAAGTTATGACAAGATATATAATGGTCTGTATCTGCCATTGCAATGAGCAGACCAAATTTAGGGCCAAAAGCTGAAGTGGCTTTAGGCTGTGTCTCTGTCTCCCACTTCCTGGGGAGGTAGATCCCTGTGGCCCCCTTTGTCTGTAGCCGCTGGTCTGAGGCCAGAGAATTAAAAATTGTCTCCTCATAGGTTGGGGAAGGGCCGCTGGTGGCTGCAGCTTCCACTCACAGTCTTTCCATTAAGATTCTTTTCCTGTGCCCCTCTCTTTTCTGGGTGGTGTCTAGCCTTTCCCTGAAGACCTAAACCTTAGAACATCATTTTCCATGCCGTTTCTGCCTGTCCTCTGGGAGAGGAGAGAGTCCCATGTCTTTCTAGTTTACCATCTTCCTGGAAGTCTTGATAATGTCCTTCGATGCACCAAAGGTTTTAATATCTAAGAATTCCCATGTTTCTATTGTTGTTGCTTGTGCTTTGGTGTAAAGTCTTAGAATCCATTGCTTTATACAAGGTCCTGAAGCTATTTTCCCATGTTTTCTTCTAAGAGTTTTACAATTTTAGTTCTTATATTTAGGTTGTTGATCCATTTTGAGTTTATTTTTCATATGATGTGAGTTTGGGGTCCACTTTCATTCTTTTGCATGTAGGTATACACTTTTTCCAGCTTGATTTGAAGAGACTGTTCTTTCCCCATTAATTGGACTTGGAACTCTTGTTAAAAATGAATTCACTATAGATATGAAGGTGCATTTTTTTTTAAATACAAGAATTTTAGCTGCAAGCTAGCAAGACAGGTATTTGAAGTTTCTGGGGCCAGAGGTGGCTTTTTTGTTGAACAGTGAGTGACTGTTTCAAGCATCTTTCTCTGGGCTCAAAAGTCATTATTAAGCTTCTCACTTATTTTGCCTCCCCTCTTCAGTCTTTTCTGAGCTATATGATGATCCCTATTCCTTTAATCTTTTCTCATGTGCTCTTTTTCCTGCCCTTGTGTTGTTTCTGTAATTCCTGTTCAAAGGAGTATTTTCTTTTAGAGTTTTTCTCAAATGTCTACATTGGCAGGGTTGTAAGTAATGTATTAGGCTCTGTTTCCTCTACCCACTCCATCCCCAGTCTGTAACATGCTTTTCTGTGGTTGTAGAAATGCAGTTGGGATGGGTTTTAAAATACGCTGTTATAGTCTCCCACCTCATTTTGACTACTTTGATGATTCTGTGTCATTTAAATGTAGACCAACCAAAGAATCCCAAAATCCAGAGATGCTCTTGACCTTCGGGTGGTTGATGATTTCTGTTTATGTGTAGCCTAATCAGGTACCCATTTTTGTTTTGTTTTTTAGACTTTTTATTTGCTTGTTAGTTTAAGAAGTTAAACTTGGGGAGTGGGTGTAGCTCAGTTGATTGAGTGCCTGCTTCCCATGTATGAGGTACTGGGTTCAATGCTCGGTGACTCCCAAAGTTAAAAAAACTTTAACTTTTTTTTTTTTTTTTTTTTGAGGTACCGGGTATGGGGATTGAACCTGAGACCTCGTATGTGGGAAGCTGGCGCTCACCCACTGAGCCACATCGGCTCTCCTGAGTTGGTGTTTTCATTTGTTTTTGTTTTTTTTTTTTTTTTTTTGTTTTTAGGAGGCACCGGGAACCGAACCTGGGACCTCCCATGTGGGAAGCAGGCATGCAACTGCTTAAGCCTCATCCGCTTCCCTTGAATCTTTTTATTTTGACTTGCATTGATTTCTTCTTCTTAATCCTGAGCAAGGATTTCTTCAAAACCAGTTGCCAACCTTTGTTCACAAGGATTTGGAGGTTCAGACTTCCCAGCCCTGCCCCCTCCCCCCCCCCACCTTTTTTCTTCACCTGTTCATCTTACAGACTAATTAGACTGGTATGGAAACAGGTCTCAAATGTCTTTTTTCTCTTAGACACATGCGTATATACAGACACACATACACAGCAGCAGCATTCTAAGGAATGGGCACTGCTCGAAGAGGAATTCATCCTATTTCATGCATGTGGTCTTCATTGCAGCAAATTTTGAGAGACATTGAAAGAGGTAGAATTAGTGAAGTGGTTTTTTTCTTATTTTTTTCTAAAACATCTCAGAGCTCTTAAACTTGAAAAAATCTGTTGCTCAGAGTTTCAGCTCTGAAAGCAGAAAAATTGCAAACCTGGTGCAGTAAGACTCCTTCTCAACTCTGATCTTTTTCTGTTTTTTTTCTCTCAATTTATTTTAACATCCCCTTTCATGGTCTTACCTTTCTAGAAAGTCAATTCAGGCTTTGCTTGCTGGCTTATGGCAGGGGAAGCAGCAGGGCTTCTGGTCCTAATTTACGGCTCACATTTCTTCTCCATCCCTTTTCTTTGTTGCCCCAGTTTCTCATCTTCCAGTATCCTGCTGGCCTCACCCCTTTTAGAATGGACAGTGTCACCTGGAGTGACATTTAGCCTTGAAATTTGGTGTTGTCAGGACTAGTTTAGTGATTTGGGGAGAATTTGGGAGTCTGTTTGGTGCATGTACTGCTAGATCTGGAGATGGGGATTTTTTTTTTCTCTTCTTGGTACAATCTTTTCCCTTGCCTGTCAGCCCCCAGCCCTGGTGAGTCCTGTTGCTGGGAAGGGGGGTGGGAATGGAGACTTCTTTACCATGATTAATTCTGGGATATTATCCTATGAAGTTACACAATGGCATTTCAAAGCAAGATGTCAGAGAGTCTTTCTGCAGTTCCCATGGAGCAAGACGACCTTTCAGTTACATTTTTTCTAGATCTTTGGGGCCCCATTTGAGGAGAACTAAAGCAATAATTAGGACTAAGCAAAGAAAACTAATTTGAAACTGGAATATTTTAATAAGCTTAAAAAAAATCAACCTGCTGATACATAATGAGTAGGAGTTTGAACTTTGTTCTCTTCTCACTTATTCCTTTCCTTTTTGTATTATTTTTTGGTTTTCTTTCCCAGGCTTGGGGATTCTCCGTTATACTTTTCCCCTTGTTGTGGGATTATGTATTTATATGTCTTAATAGACTTCATTTTTTAGGACACTTGTAGATTTCTAGAAAAATTAGAAAGTAGTTCCCAAGTATCCCCCAATACAAAGTTTTCCCTATTATTAACATTTTGCAGGAGTGGTTCATTTGTACAATTGATGAACCAAAATTATTAGAATTATATTATTAATTAAAGTCCATAGTTGACATTGGGGTTCACTCTGTGTTATTTTGTTTAATTTTTATTGTGGTAACATATGTACAACATAAGGTTTCCCATTTTAGTCACTTTCAAAAATACAATTCAGTGTTATTAATTACATTGGCAGTGTTGTGCTACCATCATCAGCATTCATTACCAAAATGCCATCATCCCAAATGGAAACTCTCTAGTCATTAAGCACTAACTCTCTATTTCCCCTCCCCTCGCCCCTGCCCCTGATAACCTGTACTCTACTTTTTGTCTATGAATTTGCCTATTCTATATATTTCATATAAGTGGAATCATACAATATTTGTCCTTTTGTGTCTGTCTTACTTCACTCAATAGATGTCTTCAAGGTTCATTCATGTTGACCCATGTATCAGAATTTCATTACATTTTATGGCCAAATAATATTCCATTGCATGTATATACCACATTTTGTTTATCCATTCATATGTTGATGGCCACTTGAGTTGCTTTCACCTTTTGGCTATTGTGACTAAGGCTGCTATGAACATTGGTGTACAGATACCTGTTCGAGTCTTTGCTTTCAATTCTTTTCGGAAATTCTTTTGGGAATATGCCTAGAACTGGGATTGTCGGGTCATATGGTAATTCTATATTTAACTTTCTGAGGAAATGCCAAACTGTTTTGCACAGTGGCTGCAACAGTTTACATTCCCACCAACAATGTATCAGGATTTCTGTTTCTCTGTATTCTTGACAAGTTTTATTTTCTGTGTTTTTTTTTTTTAAAGAATAGCCTTTCTAGTGGTTATGAGGTAGTATTTCATTGTGGTTTTGATTTGCGTTTCCTGAATGGCTAGTGATGTCGAACATCTTTTCATGTGCTTTTTGGCCATTTGTATATCATCTTTGTAAAAATGTCTAAGTCCTTTGCCCATTTTTTAAGTTGGGTTATTTGCCATTTTGTAGTTGAAGTGTAGGAATTCTTTTTTTTTTAAACTTTTTTCTTTGTTTTGTTTTTCATTTAGGAATTCTTTTTTTTTTTTTTTTTTTTTTCCTTAACCATGAGGTCCCAGGGATCGAACCTGGGTCCCTCTATATGGGAGATGGACGCCCAACCACTTGAGCCACATCCGTCCCCCAGGAATTCTTTTTTATATTCTGGATATTAAGCCCTTATCATATACATGAGTTCCAAATATTCCTCCCAATCTGTAGGTTGTCTTTTCACTTTCTTTATAATGTCTTTTGCACAAAAGATTTTAATTTTTAAGAATTTCAATTTATCTGTTTTTTCTTTTGTTGCTTGTCTGTTTGGTGGAAAGTCTGAGAATCCACTGCCTAATACAAAGTCCTGAAGATATCTCCCTATGTTTTGTTCTAAGAGTTTTATGGTTTTAGCTCTTTATTTAGGTCACTGAAATAAGGATCTTGCTGGTGACAGCCCACTGAGCTTCAGGCAGGTGGAGGGTTCAAGGGTGGGCTGTCTTCAGGGATTGCTAAATCCAGGTGTTTGGTTCTTCTGGGGATGGGGATAGACTGGCTTTCATTTTTCCATCCACTTATTTACCCCTCAGGATTCTTAGGGACTCACTGTATTTTTCTGATGATTCTCTCTGAGGAAATTAGGAATAAAAGAAAATTTCCAGACAATTCTAAGAGCATTTTTTGTCATTCTTTCTTGGCACTTCAGAGTTTCTAGCCACAGATACATGAGTTTGTCTCCTTAAGGTTTTCTCTAGGTGATGGTAATAGGGTCCCCCAATTCACTTGGGGGTAAGCAGTTTGTTATTGTAGTTAAGAGCTTGGACTTTGCAGTCAGACTTACTTTCCACTTCTGGCTCGGCCAAGGGCTTGCTGGGTGACCTTGGGAAAGTGACTTAACTGTTCTGAGTCTCACCTTTCTCATCTGTAATAGGGTTAAAATAATCGTGCCTATGACATAAGGTTGTTGGAAGCCCAGTACTTGGTGAGTAAATAATCTCCAAATGTTAGCTATAATTGATACTTTGGGATATCGATGGAAAATCAGATTGAATGTTCTCGGCAAGAAAAAATAAGAAAGGAAGTTACTGGAAGGACCTTGAAGGAAGACATGGGATTAAGAGAGAGAAAAAAGAATCTAGCAAAATGAAAAGTAAGAGAGAGAAAAAAGAATCTAGCAAAATGAAAAGAGAACTCTAGTGAGTTACCTCTTGTTTTTACTACATTAATAAGTTCCTAGTCTCCCACGTTAGTAATCCATCAAGATGATTGTTCTCCCAGGAAGCCCAAGCTGGTTCTATTGGTTCCTCAGCAAAGATTTATGAGTCATGACAGCAGTCACAATGTCCTCAATTACCAAAACATCATTATTTTAATAAAACATACTCTGTTTCATTGCCTGTACTTTGAAGTGTTATAAATAAATAATTAAAGCTGAACTATATTTGTCAGAATAGGTTAGAAGAGTGCATTTTGGGATGCTGTCCCTTTGCTCTGACAATGTGTTGATTAGGTTGTCTGTTAATTCCAGGATTGTTTAACCCAAGGTACCTCTGCGTGAGCCTGTTCACAGCAACATTCATCCCAAAGGCTTTGAGAGAGGGCCTCAGTGTTCCTGGGAAGTTATCAAGTGATGAACAGCAATCCTTCTCGGAGGGCAGGGACAACTGAAATACTGTGCTGGTCAGGGCGTTGTGGGCTGATACTCCTCTGCCATCATATCTTTATGGGAAAGAATAAATTGTGCGCTGGATGGAGCAGAGTGACACAAGTTAGGAGCCTCTTGGCATCTTGGAAAACAATTAGTGAAAACAAATTAGATGAAAATCTTTTTTAGATGGTTTGCTTTGCTTTCTTATGAAGATATTGGACTCTGGGCTATTTCTTTCCATGTCTGATAATTAGAACACTAAGGTGTTGGTTCATCTCTGAGAAGCCTTTGCCATGACATTGGTGGAAGAAAGTAGAGCTCATCCAGGTACAGTGCAGAAGGAGAGCTATCTAGTATTGATTGCTCAAGTCTTGGTGGGGTCACCCATCAGGCAGTGGATGGGTCTGGCATGGGGAGGCTGTGTGCAGCAAAGGAGTGAGGTACAGGGCTCAAGAGCACATGCCTGGAGTCACAAGGACCCAGGTTCAAAGCCTGGCTTTGCCACTACTACTTGGGTATATTAGTTTTCTGTGGTTGCTGGATCAAATTAACACAAACTGGATGCTTAAGACAACTGAAATTTATTCTCTCACAATTCTGTGGGCCAGAAGTCCAAAGTTAGTATCACTGGGTTGAAATCAACGTGTTGGCAGAGCCATGCTCCCTCCAGAGGCTCTAGGGGAGAATCTGTTCCTTGTTCCAGCTTCTTGTGGCTGCTGGCATTCTTTGACTTGTGGCTGCTGGCATTCTTTGACTTGTGGCTGCATCAGTGCAACCTTCAAATCTTCTCTGTCCTGTCTTCACATCCCCTTCCTTCTGTGTATCTCTGCCAAATTTCCCTCTGCCTCTCTCTTTCCTTCCTTCCCTTTTTTAAATTGAGGTAAAATACACAAAACATAAAATTTACCATTTTAACCTTTTTAAGTATGCAATTCAGTGGTATTAAGGACATTCAAAATGCTGTATAACCATTACCACTATCTACTTCCAGAATTTTTCATCTTTCCAAACAGAAACTCTGCAGCCACCAGACAATAGCTCCCCATTCCCCACCCCCTCCAGTCCCTGGTAACATCTTATCCACTTTCTGTGTCTATGAATTTGCTTATTCTAGATATTTCATATAAGTGGAATCATACGTTTATCTGTTTATATCTGACTTAATTTCACTTGGCCTAATGTCTTCAAGGTTCATCTATGTTGTAGTATTGTGTCAGAACTTAATTCCTTTTTACGGTTGAATAATTCAGTCTCTCTCTTATAAGGACACTTGTGATTGGATTTAGGGCACACTGGATAATCCAGGATAATCATGTCAAGATCCTTAATTTAATCACATCTGTAAAGACCTTTTTTCCTTATAAGGTAGCATTTACACATTCTAGGGATTAGGACCTGATATCTTTGGGAGGCCATTATACTGTCTACCACACTGGGTAACCTTGGGCAAGTGACTTTCACTAATCTAAGCTTGTTTCCTTATCTGTGAAATAAAAATGGTTATCACATCTTCTGCACTGAATTGCCATGAGACTTAAATGAAATCTTGGGTGGAAAACACAGTACTAGGCATATAGTTGGTGTCTAGTACCTATTATTCTTATTTATATACATATATTGCACATTACAATTTTTGTAATTTTTATTATTTATTTATTGAAAAGGAGGGAAATAGTTCCTTAAGAGTTTGACTTGGGACAGTCTCTCCTCTCTCCACCATGGATGGCCCTTTTAGCCCTAGAATCTCTGGCCATGTCCCCCATGGCCTGTAGGTATCCCCAAGGCCCCCCTCTTACCCAGGCCTCCTTTTTCCTTTTCCAGTACATGGGCTGGCCTTGGGGAACAGTTCTTGCCCTTTGGAGAGTATCAGTTGGCTCATGCCCACTTTTGCCCAAACACTTAGGAAAAGGCTTGGATTCCGGAATTTTTCCCAATTACCGTTTAAGGTGGTTTGCTCTGTTGCTGCTTCCCCGTGGTTAATTGTAACTTCATAATGAAGGATGGAAGAATATTATTTTTACGGTGGTATTTAGTATCTGATATTAGCCAAAAGGTAAGTGTCTCCAGTGAGGTACTACAAATACATTTTATCTATTCTATTATCTGCTGTTTCACGAACACATCCCTGAAGCATTTTAATCTTGTTTTTTATACTTGTCTTCAATTGAGCAATTGTTCTGATTTGCAACTTTGGGGGATAATTACTATGTTCATTAATTTCTGTTCTTTTCTTCCTCTCCATTTATTACTGGTTCCTTGAGAAAATTTTCCCTATATCTACACTAACGGAAGACAAGTGAGTTGATTAAAAGAGTGTTTTGCAATACTGGTTTTTCTGGCTCCCTTGGCACAGTGGTTGGAGGACTGTGCCAGCATCTCCTTAGCTGGGGTGAAGGTATCGCTGATCGGGGCTCAGATGAGTAAGAGGCTTGGGGTAGTGGGGGCTCTAACCTCAGGCTGCATTGCACATATTTTTTTGCACTGGGGTTTTCTTGGGCAATGAACAGGAGAGGCTCACATGTTTTCCTTCTTACCAGTGATTCACTTGTAGACATTATTGGAGTTTGTGCTGTGTAGAGGTCATTGTACATAAGCATTGTGGGGGATGTGGTTCTTGGCTTACAGGGGTGTGCAGTACATGTTGGCTAAGTGAATGTGTGGCTGGATTGAGTGGCTTAGTATTCAGAGAGGCTGCGGGGGCAGGCCAGTGGGTTGGTGCCTGGGGGCTAATGGATAAGGGGCACTGTGACCTCTCTGGAAATGTAACAGGATTGGGAGCAACCTCTTGAGGGCCATGACTCCATAGCACTCCGATCTGCAAGAGGAAACAGTAGGGGAGGAGAGCTGTGTTGATTGTGTTGATGGTGGTTTATTTTTTATTTTAAAACTTTTTAATTTGAAATAATGTCAAACTTATAGGAAAGTTGCAAAAATAATATAGAGAACTCCAATATACCTCCTACCCAGATATCATATTTACCAACTTTTAACATTTTGCCTCATGAGTTCCCTTTTCTTATTGTAGACAGGGACTGCTACTCAGGTTCCTTGTAAATGCAGATTATTTTTTTTTTAAGAGATATAACAGACTTTCCTTTTTTCAATTTTCTTTTTTTTTTTTTTTAACTTTATTTTGTACATTTAATAATTGAAAATATAAACAATTAAAAACTAAAAAGTAAACAGATGAATAAATATATACATTTCTCAATTAAATCTAATGGATACATATAAAATTGTTTTTGAATCAAACAATATATTACACAATATATTTGGTTCATAGTAATGCATTCATATAGTATTTGTCCTTTTGTGTCTGGCTTGCTTCGCTCAACATAATGTCCTCCAGGTTCATCCATGTTGTCATATGCTTTATGACTTCATTTCTTCTTACAGCTGCATAATATTCCATCGTGTGAATAGACCGCAGTTTGTTTATCCATTTTTCTGTTGATGGACACCTGGGTTGTTTCCAACTTTTGGCAATGGTGAATAATGTGGCTATGAACATCGGTGTGCAGATGTCTGTTCGTGTCACTGCTC